>BOSO01021583.1:306-10676 GCA_018403395.1 Gorsachius goisagi
TGGAGGCCCCATTCCTGGAAATATTCAAGGCCAGGTTGGCAACCTGATCTAGTTAGCAGTGTCCCTGCTCACTGCAAGGGGGTTGGACTAGATGACCTCTAGGGGTCCCTTCCAACCCAAAACATTCTATGATTCTATACAGCGAGCAGCTGTGAAAGCAGGCAGCACTGGGGTTCAACCACCCAGGTGTTGCAAAAGGTGGAATGGAAAGCGAAAGCTGTCACCTGCTGAGCTCCCACTGCACAGGAGGGAATTTACTCACAGAAACAAGGCTGTGTGTCTCTTTCAAAGCTATTATGAAAGCTGAGGAAGGATGCCAGTCCCTAAAAAGAGCAAAATATGTACAGGGCTGTGGTTTGGGGAAATGAGAACATGGTCTCAAAACTCAACCACAGTGAGCCAAGTGAGCTGGGCTCCCCACCAGGGCCAGAAGCGCCCCACACCCTGCCTGTGTGGTACAGCACAGTCAAATGGACCCAGCTACAAAACTGAGGCAACTTCCTCTAATTTCTCTTTTTTTACTCTCAGTAGCAGCTACCACAAGCTGCTTTGCTCCCATAGGTGTGGCTGGTGCCTTCAAGCTTGGAGAGACTTGGTGGTCTTTAACAGGGGCCTGAAACTGCACCTGGCTCAGACAACCAAGCTCTGTAGGCTCTTTGAATCCACGTATGCCTTTCCTTGAGTCCTCAGTGCACACCTGGGAGATGTGGAAGACTGCCCAGCACTCCATTGCTGAACAAGAGATAGGAGCCAGCGTGGCTGACCCTTTTCCTTCTAGTCTTCTGCTGAGGTCTTCTGGCTGAAAGCCATGAAGCACATACCCCAGGCTTCAGGGGACAAGAGGGAAGAGCCCCAACAGTGGTTCCAGGTGGGGCATTTAAAGAGCAGGGCCAGGCATGCAGCAGTCCTGCACCAACACCCCTTGCTCCCAGCGTGCTCGGCTGGGGCCATGCACTGCCCCACAGCCCTCCCCTAGCCCAGGGCCTGCTGGCAAGCATGGCACCCTCCTGCCACCTTTGGTTTAAGAACTGCACTGAAGAGCAGGAGGCTTATACCTGAAAAGGAAAAGGGAAGCACGCGTGCTTAGAAGTACTAAAGGTTTCAAATACAGTCCCACCAGCACCACCTCACAACAGCCTATGTGGTCGGGAACTGCCATCATCCTGACCAAGGGCGAGGTTTGTTGTAGTAGCTGTGTCCCCTCCAGTCTAAGTCACACACAATGGCCCAAGCAGTTGTCCTGGGGAGGCAGAAGGGGTGGTGGGGTGGAGAAGAAGAATTGCTTCAGCTGCCATGGAAGTACTCACAGAGCAGTCACCTCAGGAAACCCTACCAGAGCAGCCGGACAGACAGGATACGATTCCTGGAGCAGCTTCAGCTGCTGTGAAAGAGGATGCCCTGGCTCCCTCCCCACCTCTTGCCTCAACACCCCTCAGTGCCTTTGCAGGTGAGTGGTGATTTGGGTCAGTGCACAGAGTCCATGCATAATTTAACCTTAGAAAATAACAATTAGTTCCTGGTGACTGGGCAAGCAGGAGCAGCCTCCCATGCAGCCACATCTGCAATGGCACAGCCGAGGGAAGGCGGGACCGTGCAGCAAGGCCTTAGATTGGTTTACAACAATTGCATAAGCATTCATTAGGGAGCATAACTGCGGGGCTTCAAGCCAAGAATATATTATGCCAAAAATTATGAAAGTATTTGAACACCTTCCTGCTGGGTATTCTGCAAACTATCCTTTGCTTGGTCTCTCCCCAGGAGAAACACCCCTGTAGCAGAGCATCTTCTTCCATGGACCATTTCCTGTGTGTGCACATTTCTGCTCTTTTTCTTTTTTTTTTTTGAACTCTTCAACTTGAATTAGACAAGATCAAAGAAATTCACAGACTCTGTCAACTGCCCTTTTGTAAAAGTGGGCATTACCCTAAGAACAGCATGAGGCTTCACAGTTAAGTTGATAGATAACATAGCCAGCATTGAATGATGTCTTCCTGGTAGAAAGTTGTATTCCTGTGGACTAATGTGCATGTGATTCCATAGCACAGCCACTTGATGTTGTCATTGCTCCTTATAAATGCCACAGTCTCTGTGTTACTGTCCCATGGCACTCGCAAAATACAAGGCAGCTCCAACTACAGCTGCTGATGGAGCACATGCAACCACCACAAGTACTGGAACATCTGAATAATGACATCAAGGGACACAGCAAATACCACATCTTACAGAAAATATAAGGCATCCATGACACTTTAAATAGCCAAGGAAGCCTGGACTCCAGTTATTGCTCCACTGATTAATAAAAACATTAATAAAAGCACAACAGGAGGCACTAGGAGCAGTGCTTGTCATTTATCCGTTTGACAACCATCTGGGAAGTTTCATTTCACTGCAAGATCTGTATTTGTATTTAAGGTCAGGCAAAATATTTCCACGATAAGCAAGCACTGACTGCCTTAAGGGCCTTCCCAGGCAGAACCATCGAGACACTCATTTCACAAGAAATGGGATTATGGAGAGAAGCTTCTGTAAGCTGACACATTTGATATATATATTAAAAAAAAAAAAAAAATTAAGAACCACAGCAAGTGAAGGAAAACTAAGGCTATGCTTTTTTTGGTTGCTTCCCAGGTGTCCCTAAATACTGAAGTGCAATTTTCTGCTGGGTTCAATCTTTTCTGACTGCAGGCTACTGCTAGGAGATGTAATCCCATTCTCACCCTTCCCTTCCATCTGACCTAGCGCTCACACTGGCAGAACCCGAGTCTGACACTACCGTTGGGGAGGACAAACTAGATGAGAAAAACAAAATTAGCCTTTCAGTGGCTCGGCAAATGGAAGGAATGCATCGTAAAACTGCACAACCCCTATATTCTGTGCAAGAGAATTGGTGAAACAGCCTCTAGTGGAAGCAGCGCCAGTTAAACTAAATGAAGTGCAACACAGAACCATACTCTGAATCAATTTTGCCTGTTTTCAGGTGACAACTGTCCCTTACTGAACTACTGCGTTTGCTGCTTATTTAGCTGTTTATCCAAACGGCACTTTCTGACAGGCCAATGCCAATGCTGATTCACCCTACAACAAACCAACATGTAACTTTTAAGTGCTTTTGCATTATTCCCACTCTGACATGTTAACGTTACTTTAGAGCACAGCGGGACAAGCCTTTCTTCAGCAGCCATACTGGCTTAAGTGGAGTTTTACCCTTCTCCAGCCCCCTGGCTACATCCTTGGGTGTTCTGGTATTTGAAGTTGTGCAGTTTGTCAGATGGCAACACAGCCACCTGCATGAGAAAACTGATCTGAGCAGGAAAAAAAAAAAAAACCAACACAAACCTTTCCCTCCCCAGCTTATTTTGACCACAGCTCAGTTTCCAGCACTGCTTATGCTTTCACTTCTGCCAACTTTTCCCTCCCCCACCCCCCAGCACTCAAACTACTGCTTAGGCCTTACTGAAACCTAGCAGGTTTTCAAAGGTAAAGTACAACAAACCAAAACTAGTTTTTGTTTTGGTGTTCTGATTATATCCACCTCAAAGCAATGGTCCTGCTATAAAGAAGCATATATTACTGGTATTAGGATAATATTGTAGGCAAGAACAACAAAGCTAACTAGTAATACTTCATTTCTAGATTCCAAAAAAAGTCTCATGCCAGCATCATGTCATAATAGTTTAAGACCAGATTTTTGTCATCTTGAAGATAATTTGTATTCAAAATATTGAATCCCTTTTATATTAGTTAATGAAATAGCTATTCCAGGCTCTGGAATGGGCTGCCCAGGGAGGTGGTGGAGTCTTCATCCCTGGACGTATTTAAAAGAAAGATAGATGAGGTGCTTAGGGACATGGTTTAGTGGTGGGATGGCAGGGTTAGGTTAAAGGTTGGACTCGATGATCTTAAAGGTCTTTTCTAACCAAAGTGATTCTATGATTCTAAATACAGCAAACATCATCCTTTAATAGGAAAGAAAAATGATGCAAGTGTCTTATAGTGAGAACCCCAGCACTGCCAGGTACAGCTCCCTAATGGAAGAAAGGACAGTTGAGCACAGAGATGTTCTCAAGTTTAGGGAAAAATACATTTATAAGCCCTTTGGGGAATTTCATTAATTGAAGGGGAGGGGGAGGGTACAGCAAGGTCCAGGACAGTAGTGCTGCTTGTTCCATTTCATGTTAAATGGAGTCTTTCAGGATTCTTGCTTCAGGGCAAGAAAGTAGCCACAAAGTGCTGTGGAGGGAGAACACAGGCTGTGAAACCCCTCCTGCTTAGTGCTGATAAATCTGGCCAAAATGTTCTTGTTCCGCAGTAGAGTACTTTGTACCTTTTTAAGACCATCTAGCCCGTTAAGTGGTTTTAGTCTGTGAAGATGCTGGAAGCAGGTCTGACCTTCAGTCTCTGAAGGAGTTAGGTAGAACAAATAAATGCTTTTATAGCAGCAGACGATTAGTTTTCCAAGCAGCCACCAAGCATCTGAGACAGATTTATTTAGTATTCAAAAGCGTTGATCAAGCTCAAAGACTGACACATAACAATAGGGAAATGACAGTGTGCTCAGGCCAGAACTCATAGAAAAATCAGCTTCTCCAGTTAATTTGACATAAGCTTATCCCAGAAAATGACTGGAACAGCAGAAAAAAAAAAAAAAAAATCACTTCCACTTGCTGGGTTTTAGCCAGGACAAGTCTGTCCAAGCAACTGGAGAAATACTTGTGGGCATCTCTAGATGTTTGCATATCCTGATGACTTAAAAAAAAAATAATGTGGAGCTGTGTTCACCAGGAAGACCACATACAGCTAGTAAGAGCAGTCCTGGAGTCACTCAGAGAAACAGCTGACACCGGAAACAGCAAACTGGCTCCAAACAAGGATATGTAGCTGGGATTTCTTGTGAACAAAAGTAAAATCTCTGGTAGAAAGACATCCTAATTACTATGACTACCAGATACCAAAAAAGTGCCCAACGGCTCTGAGACCGTATGCTTGGTGAGCTTTTACAGGGATAGATGCGTATGTTTAGAAAGTGACACCACCACTTACAGAATGCACATGGCAGCAGCACAGGAGAGTAAGCAATCACCTACATGCCTGCTAGCAAACCTTTCCAGCAGTTGATATATGTAAGTACTGATTGCACAATGTATTTTCAAATAATTCTTATTCAAATCAGAGTCACCTTTTAGGGCTACAGAGGTTAGACTGTCAAAAGGAAACCAGATGTATAGCACCTAATACAATGTCGATGCAAGAAAACTGTAACAAAGAAGCAGCATAAGAAATACCTGTCCATCAGATAGGTAACAGAGAGCCTGATGCAGCAATGTGTGTGATACATCTGAATATTGCAGAAGTGACTAATTGCATAGAAGTGCTTTAAACAGTAAAACTCTTCACATAAAAGACAACTAGTTTCTGTTGAAGACACCAAATACTGTTGAAGTATTACACTTCAAACTCGGCCCTGAAAAGATTCACAGTGTCACCAGAACAGCCAGAGATACTCACTTTCTGGGGCAATATACTGGACTTTCTCCTTACTGCAACTTAACTACACTTCTCCACAGCCTACTGCAAATGCAAGTGTACACAACACACACAAGAATCAGGTGAAACAACTGAAGTACTATCTTGTACATGACCCCAGTCCTCTTTGAAGCATATACATATTTAAAACCCCTCAATGTATTTTGCCAAGCACAAGTTGTTAGTTCAAACAAGCTTATTCACTTAAACTTTCTCCATTAAAAAAAGCTTTTCCTTTGTATGGCTCTTCCCTCCCACAAGTTTTTGCTTCTGCTTTTTGAGTTTGTTATAATTCAGTGATAAGATCCATGAATGTGAAACAGTCTCAACATGGTCTTCAGCTTGATTTCAGACATTCGGCTTGAAAAATCCAGGATATCCTCTGCAAATATATCCAAAAGAGTTCATGAACTTATTATCTCAATCATATTTTGAATTAATAGAAGACAAACGTTAAAAACTTTTTTAATTATCTTGACAAGAAAAAAAGAAGGGTCAACTGAAGAGCTTCGCTCTATTTGATTACTCAAATGGATTCCAACTCCAAGTATATTAAGATACCTACTTTTATCAGTCTCATTCTGGGTTGCTGTGATTATTTGACTCCATACATGTTCCTTGAACTTCCTGCCAAAATAATTTGTACTGACCCCAAATTTAACAGATAATCAACAAGTGTAATATACATTACATTGAATCAGGAATACCTACACTTGATCAAGTTGTCACAAAAACTTCTATTTAAATTGATCAAGTTATTTTTAAAACTATTATTCCATTATTCAAAGATTACTCATACTTATTGTAGACTAATTTCATCTCACATACTGTTCATAAAGTAGCTTTGCATTTCAAAGAACTTTGTCTTTGCCAAAACGACCATGAAATCTGTCGTGTCAATTATACGGCTTTCTCCAGTTCCTTAGTTTTATTGCCTCAATTTACTCAGAAGAAAGCATTCACTGGTGCTTTGATTGCCACAAAGCAAAATATACCTACAGATAAAACAGTAACACTTTTTTTTTTTCTTTTTTAAGTTGAGGGGGATTCAAACGCACAATCAATACTTGTTCTTTACAATAAAGGCATCCAGATACCATGCCAAAGAACAGTTATTTAGTCACAGCAACAAGAGCTATTTTGGTAGCTGAAGAGCAAGCAGCTGCATGAATTTCTAAATGCGTTAAATCATCTTCATAGCTCTTCCAAATTAAGTTAGTTAACCAAATTTGTAAAATTTAATCATACCTGTTCTCTTTGTTGCAGTAATTGGTGAAACCAGTTTCATATCTTGTAGTATTTCCTGCCTTGGTCTCCATTTCCTTGGCTTTATACTTGGACAGAATCTACAGGAAACATTAAAAGGTAATAAAAAGAATTATCTAAGAACTCAAAACAGGATTACAGTTTATACATTTTTAGTAAGTAGCAGAGAACTTTCTTTTTGAAGAACAAAATTCGATAGAATTAAGCCCTTTAAATTTTACTATTTTAATAGCAAAACTATTTAGATAAAAAGGTATATTAGCTGACCTGTAGAACATCATCTGGTATCCTAGTTATTTCTGGAGGTGGAGGAGTATCAAGTAACTGGTCATAGTCTTTTATTTTGGGAAGAGGAGGGTCTCCAAAATGTTTAAGATACTCATCAGAGCTCACAGCAAAAGGAATGCTATCTACTACATGTTTTTTATCTGCTGCATCATTTGATGTCACTGACTCCGTTTTTTCGCCCTGCTTTACCTCCTGCAAGAGAGGTATTAAATGCCTTCAGTTAATTTACTTATCTTAGGTACAGTATTTAATAGATCTTCTACAATGACATAAGAAAAAGCAGTATTGGAAGAGAAACCCAAACTGACATTTGAAAAACACTTAGAGTAAAAACATGTGAAAATGTACATAATTGCTACTTACTACCTTAGCTTCTGTTTTTAGCCATCTTGTTTCAAAATCTGGAAACTGTGGTGTTTGTGAATGGCTGGGAAGAGGCAGTTCATTTGTCTCCGGTGACCTTGATAATACTGTTCTATTTGTTCTGGAAGGGATTTTCACATCAGGAGTACAGAATACAAGTACCATAGGAGAAGCCATCCAGTCAGCTGCTGAAATTAAGTGGTGGGGGGGGGGGGGAATAGAAATAAAAATATATACATAACACACACAATGCAAAAGAAAAAAAGAAATCTAGTGACACTACTGAATATAAATGAAAAAGATCAACTTAAATCCACATTGGTTTAGCTTCTCGTATATTCAGTTGTCACGATGTTTGTCCTAAGGTCTTCATGCATTTTCAAGAGAACATATTACATCTCCTCTCAAAGAAGTTTTAGCACTACTTTTGAAAGATCTAAGTCACTGTCTTGTTAGCCTCTATCAAAGAAGTTTCTTTCCTATCTTTAAACAGATCTAATGGATGTTCTCAGAAAAAAAAGACTAAGTTAGCAAAACAGTATTTTTATTAAAATAAGGATGGATACGAGTAGACGAATGAGCAAAGATTTATACTGAAGTGAAGAACTTTCCCATGGAAGCCACCATCATTTCATTTTCTAGCCATTAGTACTCATACAATGACTGGGCCTGAATTAACTACATTTAACAAGAAACACAGTTTATAAGTTTACTATGGGTTTACAATGCATTTACACATGCATTACGTAAAGATGCTTATGTATATTTATTTCACATATTTTTATCTTACCATTCTCAGCTGTCACTTTTGGTTTTGGCCCAGGAGTAACCATGATTTCCCTGGGTGTCATTTCTCGTACACTCACTGCATGATCATCTTTTTTAACAAACCTGAAAACCAAACCCTTTAATTAGCTCTCCAAGTAATATGAAAAAAATCACAATTAAAAGAACACTGTCAATCTGATCACTTTTCTAGTATTTGTTCATCAACATGCAACTCAAAAATTCATTTCCTCAAAGATTTTTTTTTCATCTAGGATTCTACTGCAGCATTTTGTAGCATGCAAATGTTCAGTCCATCTACAAATTATCAAGTACACTGAGAAGTCAGTCCGAGGCATAAAACCCCCCCATATGAAACAACAACAACAAAAAGGTGTAGGCTCAATTTTCTTTGTCCCAGATGATCAATTCTGTGTTAGGAGTATTGTACATTATTTTCAACTGCCTGTTGCCTACAAAATTCTAAACAAGAGGAAGTCTTTTTGGCTCTTAACCTACTAACATTATTGTGAACACTAAAAGATTTTTTAATGAAATAAACATTTAAGTTTAAATAGGATTATTTATGTTAATCATGAGCTGACTTAACATTAAAAAGGTTTTTAATATCAATTCCACAAAACTAGAAACTGAAATTTTTAAAATTATTTTTTCATATCCAAGATATTCTAGTGGAAGAAGGGTATAGGCAGTTAAGAGACAGTACCAGAAAAAACTGGAAGCTTAGGTAAACTCTACAAAGAATCTGTCTATAAGAAAATTATTTTAAATATTTAGAAATTTATCTTAACCATCAGAAACAGATACAAAGCTTCTCCACAAAAATCTTAAGCTTAAAAAAAATTCTATTAGTTAAACAACATTTTAACTCTAATGACTTAAAATATCATGACCTCTCGCATATGCCACTAATTCTGAATCCATACACAGCTTTAACTTTAGTCATAATTAGCCTGTGTCCATCTGTTTTGATCATTAATATTGATGATGTCTTAAAGAGCATCCATGGTGTAACTAATTCTCAACAGAATTTTATCATCATCATTAGGGGCAAGGAAAACTGCTAGTGTGATTTTTTTTTCCCCTTTAATTATATGTAAATATCACTAGTGTACTGTCTAATCGTTTCACTAGAAGCCACAGAAACAGAATCTGCATTTGTGGAGGTATCAATTTATAAATTGCAGCCATAATTAGAGCTGAAGGTCACAGTTAAAACAGTTCTCATTAAATAGGAAAAATAGTACAAACCCACAAAAAGTTATTGATATCAAAAGAACTTAAGTTGTGTGATAAACTATTTTAAAAAAATTATTTGAGAGGAAACGATTTTTGAATTAATATCTTTCAGGATTCAGTAACAGTTTTCCTGTTATTACCATTCCAATACTATAAAGCTTTATAGACATTATAGTATTTACATAACCATTCAAAAGGAGAGATCCCAAAACTATTTCAAAAGAAAAACTCTTTTCACTTTCACTTTTCCCCCCAGTGATCTTAAAATTAAAAATGGTTCTTGTTTTTTTAACAATTTCTCTAAATACTAAATAGTTAGCTGGAGAATGGTGAGTTTCTTTTAAATACTGTCAGATTTAAAGTTTAATATGTTGCTAACACTAACTATAGAAACATCACCTTTGAAGTATAGAAAAATACTTCTACTGCTATGGTGTTTTACACCTCACTACTGCAAATTCTTTTCTTTAATATTAATTAGAACAGTGAAAATCTGGAGAGGTCTTTTCAACAGGAGAATGGAGCAAAAAGAGCTAAGTGTTTGTAAGGTGGGGCTTGATAATGTAAGAGATAATACGCTGTTTCTACAATGAGGCATTTTACTGAATGCTTTAGAAGTTTTTTCTGGGTCTATATTCCTAAAGCTTTTGAAACCTTTAAATTGGCTATACAATATCTACTGCAGACAATATCCAAATCCCAGGTTAAGGAAAGCAAAAGATCCCAGATATACTGTGCATTTTCCCTTGTAAATAGATTGTGTATGCAAGATTCTTATGGTGTTGCAGTCAAGGGAAGGAGTATATCAGAGACGTGTTAGCAGCTCTGCCAAGAGGGACCTGGGAGTCCTGGTGGACGACAAGCTCACCATGAGCCTGCAGTGTGCACTTGTTGCCAAGAAGGCC
>BOSO01021586.1:5567-15967 GCA_018403395.1 Gorsachius goisagi
AGGGAAGGGAAAAGGGAAGGGAAAAGGGAAGGGAAAAGGAAAGAAAGAGGTAGGTAAGAGCCCCTCCTTAAGCATTTTAGAATTTTTTGGTATGATAAATTATTGATGTTTGATTGTGAGGGAAGCAGTGTCAAGGGGAAATATATTTGAAACAGATAAACTCTATGGAGTTCAGGACACTGATATTTTTTTTGTACTTAAAAAGATTGTATGCTGAAGTAATCAAGCTACATGGGATATTTAAGTAATAGATCTACCAGTAATACTAATATTGCAAGTTTATTATTTTAAATGTAAAAACATGGTTTAAAAGAACATTTTCTCTGATTAGTTTTCAAAGTGCAAATGAGTTATAGCCTCTTCTCTGAGATGCAGTCAAAATTGTTTCTTATGTGTAACTTTCTACGCTAAGACACATGCTAGCCATCAGATCTATACTCCATACATCATACCTGAAAGCCATTATCAATCCTAAACTAGCTTGTAATGAGAGTAAAATTTTCAAGGATTTTATACAGTTAAATTAAACTACTGTTATTTGAAAGTTTAAGTTCATAGGAAAATGTAGAAAAAACTATTTAAAAAATGCAATTAAAAAGTGTGAACTATAAGGTAAACTATAACTATTTGTTTAGGAAGACTAGTAAAAGAGTATAACTGTGAATAAAGAGCTGAGATTTGTTAGTTCAGGTTTGTTCTAAGCTTATGGTGGATATCTATAGTTATTTTCAGCATTTGGATTTGGGTAGGCACACTGAATTTTATATCATTCCTAGTAATATTGCAGTAGAACATAACATTCCTATTATGAACTTGGTATTCATTTGTTCATAATTCTTACAAAAATTCCCTTTAAATGATTTCCAGATGAGGTTTTGGAATCATGTCTGCATGTGCCAAAATTGAACAAAATATCATTTTTATAATGTAAAAGTAAGTTTGAAAAGTACTCTTAAAAATCATAGTACATTTTATATATTGTAAGTCTTTTTATTAAGATCAATCACAGAATCTTTTTTTCTCAACAAAAAAGCCTAGTAATCTCTTTTAAAAAATAGTCCTGAACAGAAGAAAAAAAGAATTACAAATGAAATATGAAAATCACAGCCTTACACTTAAAATCTCATTAATTACATTTTCTGTGATTACAAATTTTTAGCTTTTTATATAGCACAGATAAAAGCACAAATATAAGATTATTCCATTACATATATAGAGCTCATGTAAATCTAAATCTAATAAACCAAACTGGTTTTGTATGGAAACTTTAGATGCTCTGGCAGAACAAACGCTTGGCTTTTCAACAACCAGAGGAGTGCAATTTTAATGTTTAAGATGATACAACACCTGTGTCGGTATAGCTGCTGTATACCATCTTTAGAAGAGTAGTTGACTATAAGCAAGACTGGTTTGCAAATACCGTATGCAAAGGTTAAAAACAACTTTGGGTGCCTATGTGCTACTGTTCTATTTATCATTAAAAACTTAACAACAAAACATTAGAAAACTGAACTGATGTTTTATCTCTCTATTGCAGTAGCATAAATTCCAGAAACTGGATATCTTAATGTCATAGAATGACAGTTACATTAACTCACTTTAGTAGTACTGAGATATAAAAAATGTGTCACTAAAATTCTTCTCTCGTAGTTGGCTTCTGTTGAAACTACACTGCAGGTAACCCTGTATTTTAATTAATAAACATTACTGCCTTATGCTGGTATATTGTTAGTCTCATAGAAACTGAGTTGAGCTAAACTGTTTAGAAAAAGAGAAGTGGGAAAGGTCTGCTAAAAAATGGAACTTCCTGCCATGTAAAAAGGCTATCATGGACTGATCCAGCTTTGGAGCTGTGCTTGAATAGACTAATATGCCAGCACAAAGGTTAAAGGGAGAGACTGCAATCTTAAGCGGAACAGTCAGGAATCTCAATGCAAAACAGAAAAGAATGGATTTTTTAATTGCATTTTTGCTGTGCTCCCAAAAGGTAAAAGGAAAAAGAGAGGTAATTATTGGATGGGGAAATTCTTCTGGATGGGAGATAGGCACTTTGAAATTAGTAGTTGAAAAATACACTATACACTGTATGTATTAGGGAAAAATAATTAACAATTATATGACTTTGACATCTATGCTTAAAATGCCAAAGTTTCAAAATTGCTGTCTTTGGGTTGTTGGCCCAGGCTGGCAGGCAGGACCTACCCAGACACTTCCTCACCTCCCTGCCCCTACACACCCAGTGGGACGGGAGAGAAAAGAGGAGGCATAGGAGTTACAAAAGTCATGGGTCAAAATCAAGACAAGGGAATAACTCAACAGATGCTAGAAAAACAGATTGACTTCGGGTCACCCTTACAACATGCCCCCCTCCCCCGCTACCAACACCTTGCCAACTACACCCTACACACTAGCAAATACCTTTCAATAGTAAGTCCATAACACCATGAATAGATTTCTTAGGGTAGATTTCTGTGAAAGTTTGGCATTTTAAGCTATAAAATCACTTTATTTGGATTGAAATAATGTTTTTGTATAGTTAGTATAGTTAGAGGAATTGATGCAAAAAGAGGAATTGATGCAAAACCTGGGTTTCCATTTTTTTAATTTCCTTGTGCCAGTATGTAAGCTATCCTAGATTGTAGGCATATGCATGCACAGATCCAATTGCTCTCTAATAGTGACAAAAAAAAGACATTCTTTTTTTCATGCAAGAAGACATGGAAAGAAAACCTGCTACATACAGTTACAAAAGCTTTAATACCACCATGGAAATCACGTGGAAAATCTGGCATTGCTCCTGAACCCTGTGACATTTTTGCAACTTGAACCCTTCCATGTTCTTGATTATAGAAATTTTTTAGTTACCAAATTGTGAACATTTGTTTTCTTGGATCCTTTTTTGTGTTAAGGTCATATTATAGAAAGTTAAATTTGTGTTTTAAGATGAGGGGCTCTGGTTGTAATGTTGACATCTAAAGGAAAACAAGATACAAACCTAAAGCACAGCAGGCCCACTTCTCCCCTTGAACAAACTGTAGCCAATAAGCAGCACGATAACCACACAACCCAAAACTCCCTGGACACAAATGAATGCCCTGCAGGTAGGTCAACCTAGGTAGGTTTCCTTATAATTTTCTGGCTGAAACTGTCCTCTCCAGCAGACATGAAAACAGGCTGAAAGCTGTTCATCTTTCTCACTTCACTAACATATAACCAAGCTGATCATGATCTAATAATAAACACCAGCAGATGGTAAAGCTGGTTTCAACATCAGTGCTGCGAACTCTGAGCCATTATCTCTTGTTCTCGTGATGTTTCCACTGTAGCACAGAGTACGATGGATCAAAGACACTCACAACAAAATTGCGCTTACATGGCAGTGGAGGCTGAAGCTCCACAAGTCCATAGTAAAGCTCTGGAATGTGCCAAGTGCAGCTCTTCACGGGCAAACATTGTTTGGCCCTGTTAATAACCCTTTGGGGACTGCTGAACACAATAACATCCAGATGGAGAGGAGTCGGCTTTAGAGACTGAACTTAGATATGATGTACTACAAAAATACTTTCAGGGCAGTGCAAGCCAAATGTGAAAGCAGTGCTAAATTCTCCCATGGCAATTCAGTGTGTTCCACTCTTATCTGGTTTCCATTCTACGCTGTGAAGAAAATCAGCTGATGCCAGCTTTATTTTTAAAGGCCTTTTTTTCTTTCACATGCTATTGCACAGTGTGTCATACATGCATCCTTCACTGTTCTAAAAAGGCAGTGAATTTAACAGAAAAAAATATTATTAAAGCCATATAGTGGATCTAATCAGTATTTCAGAGCTCCATCAGCTCCAGAAATATAAAGGATCCTATCTTCAAGAGATCTTCTAGGAATAAGCTGTGTTCATTAGAATCTGGTAATTATGGCTTTGAAAGCTTCATTCAACCGAGACTCTTTGGCTTAACAAATGTGTGTTCTGTACTGAGTTCTCATCAATCACCATGGTATTGCACTTTCATGGTATACTTATACCAAAGAAAAAATATTAGAGAGAGGGATTCTTTCTGGCTATGCATTTATATTCAGTCTGATAGATATTGATTTTTTTTTTAATCCACAGAGACAATAATTTTCAGAGGTAGGCCAGTCACCAGCATGTCTCATTTAAGCAAACTCTACCACCTCACAATTTTGTGTTTTTGGAAAAATGTCAGATGTGTCATAGAGACAAAGGTCTGCCTCCATTAAACTTGCTGAACAAATATATTTGCAATACTTTGTTAATATGCCATGAATACACTGCTGTCCTTTCAAAAATCCATATGTCACATTTGCATTTAAGTCAAGATAATCAGTAATAGCTTATTCTTCAAGCTTAGTAAACAAATTCTGACTTCCTTCTTCTAATAAGTACTTACTGTAGAAAAGATGATAACTTAATTTCATTCCATGCTTAATTTAAAGTGTTATTTTGCAATAGAGTATCAGCCTATGAATTGATTCAAGGCAATGTTTCAGATTAAATAGGAAAGACCATGAGCATACACAGGGTAAAATCTGAGAGCAGGAAGATTAGTGCCTTTGTGAAATAGATTACAGTTTATTACCAATTATTCACATGTTATTGATTCTGAGGAAGAGACTGCAAAATCACTGAAGATGTTCATTATTTAACATTTAAAGTACCATTAAGAAGAGCATTAGAATTCCCAAACTGCTAAGCAAACTATTGAAAAGTCTTATCAAACCTCACAGCTTTGGAAAATATGTTCAAAGGCTTATGAATAACAATGACTTTGAGGAAGAAGTATATGTTTTAGTATATTCACATAAAATTATACGCTCCATTGCACTGTGCAGGACTGAATGTAGGTGGTTTAAAAACCCTGTACAAGGCTTTTCTTTTTTCCCCAAAAATAATGTAGTAAATGCGTTAATGTCAGTACTATGTCTACGTTAATGTGACTTCTGCATCATGATAGTCCTAGATTCAGCAGGATCTATTGACATGTGCAGCATTACAGCAGGAATAAATTTCTCTGTTGTGTAGGCAGAAAGTGCAATACCTCTGTCAGATTCTCCATCTCCTGTAGAGTTTCCTTTTGTATGGCTCACAGAGCTATTGAGAACAGCATTCTCCTCCCACAGCCCAGAGCTGGTCAACATGAGCTGAAATAATTTAGCTCTTATTTCTCAATAAGATTTAGCTAAGATGAACAATGAAACTTTTTGCCCTTGTTAGATTGTTCTATGCTGTTCAGTTCAAACATTTAGTTCTTAATCAAATATGCTACTCCACCTCTTATTTTCCTATGTCCAGCTTCTGATACTCCCAGTAACTTCGCATACACATTGCAATATGTACAATAGCTAATACTATAGTCCTCCTTGCTTGGTATTTTTCAGAATTACAGTGAATTCAGGTGTGTATGCGAGGTACCATATGGAGCTTCTAACATATAAGCTTTTAAATAAAGCTGCCAAACACATTTCGCAATCAATTTTTAACTAGTCACCAGTGCCTAAAGTCTATTTAGAAAGAAAGATGTTTTGAGCATCCCAACTTTTACGCTTTGGCTTAAGACTTTGTACCTAAAAACATGTTTGCTGCATTCATACTCCTCCTAATAAAAAGGCTCTTTTCTCTAATTCATGCAAATTTTGGTCATTTTCAAAGAGAGTGAAATTCTCCACTACCAAATATCTTAGATAAACTTAAAAAAAAAAAAAAAAGTGTGATTTTATCACAGCATTTAGGTCCAAACAAAACAAGGGGACTGCTAAAAAAAAAACCCAAAACAGATTATCTTCTCGAAAAGGTTTGCTTAAGTCAGTGTGTGTAATATTTCTTCTAATAGCACGTGTAATTTAACAGTGTATTTGCAACGTGCAAGATTTGTCTTCACACAGTTTGTACTGCATAGTCCATGCATGTATACTCATTCTGTTTGTGAAAACAAAACCACTAATTTTCTGCAGTATTAGAAGTCTAATTTTATATGCTGGTTTTAATCTATTTTAGGAAATAGTATGATGTCTAATACATATTGCTAAGCCTGGTTTGCCTACATAAGGAACAAGAAATTCAGAAACTAACTAACTGTACCATTTTATTGTTGTAACTGGACTTGCATCTACCTATTAACTCATTAAATAAGGGTCTGATTGCATTTCAAAAATTGTAAAAATAAATACACTGAATAAATAAAGTCAATCTGTTTATACCGTAGGTATAAATTACATTGTAAATTAAAGATAACAAACTGAGAGGTGCTTTACATAATGTATATTATCCATGCACATAGAAATACTGTGGGTAGATATCTTGCAATTTCATAACTTCAGCATGCACTTTTGCATTGCTGAATGGAAAAACAGCAATGTAAGACTTCATTGTTTTTAATCCTTACTTGAATTTGCGATTACTACACCAAGAGATCAGACTTTAGTAGTCCATCTTTATCTTCAGATGAAGTTTAATCGAAGCACTTTGTATGGACCCTTCAGGGATCTCTTTGAAATAATTGTTGTTAATATATATTAAAGATATCTAAATGAAATTCATTGTCTGAAAGATTTCAAAGTGGTCATAGTGACACAGAAGATTTTGATTAATTGAATGTGAACTCCTGAATAACAACAGACTAAATGGATATACACATTATTACTGTAAATTCAGTAACTGAGAATTTGGCTCATAAAATGACTGGCTGCATAAGAGAAGATATAGAAACTGCTTCTCTCTTTGTAACACTGTCACATGGTGCAACACTTGAGTGAAGGAAAAAACAGAAAAAAAACCCAGTTCCTGTTTTTTAAATTGCATGAAACCACGCAGTAGTCTAGTAGTGCTGAGTGGTTGGGAGGGAGAGAAAGGGAAAAGGACAGACTGGGCTGAAAAGGCCACGTTCTTTCCCTTTCAATTTAAATAGCAGCAGAAAGGAGAATCTATTAGACTACCCTATACTCATTCACCCAGGAATCATTCCAGTAAGAGTTCAAAAATGACTTGCATATTTCTGCACTTGAAGGCAGGGGGGTGTCTGTGGAAGAAGGACTCTTTTTCTGCATAGACCTCTTAGGAATGGGGGCCAAGGTAACTATGTATGTAAATCAATGTTTTGGCATAAAACCTGCAAAGAAGAGTGACACTAAAGTTTTATTCAGCGGCTCCACCAGCTAAGGAAGAACTGTGGATTAAATCATTCTTCTTCTTCCTAATCGTTGTCCCTTCCTGAAAAAATGACCTTAACGGCTAGGCTACTCCACTCTGCAATACATGCTATCTGAATGGCAAAAGATTACATACCTTCCAAGTACAGTACAAGGCCTAATTTTTTGTCAACATTGTAATACAAACATACTGTAATAACAAGACAAAGTCCTCCACACTTAAACATAATGCAACTTTTATTCTATATTACGCTGTTGGTCATGTGCAGTTGCATGTATATACATCACTGAGATCAGTATCTAATCTGTGCAGAAATAGTTGATGGACTCACAACTGCTTCAATTTATTTGTCATACTAGAGAGCAAACACTCTTTTTCAGACTTTGTCATAATACTTTTTCAGTGTTGCAGATGTTAAAGAGAATTTCAATAATTCATGACAATCATTTAGACTGCTCATGTATAAACATGTAACCTAGAGCTGCCAGCAATGCAGCATGACATATAATTACTTTTGTTGATAGTGCTTGTTTCTTTTGAGAACTGGTTAAAAAAGATGCACTTTGCATACTTGAATACTTTATTTTATCACCTATTAATGCCATGTTGACCAGAGCAATCTGCACAAATGCCTTGAGCAAAAAAGTGCAAGCACAAGGATACATCATGTTAACATATCTACTCCTTAAAGTATAGAAACCAGTTTGGAATTTGTTTAGTTGGGTATATGAGAATTTATTCTAAACAGTACCATTGTGCTCCTCATTATTTTTGTGGCCACTATAATGTGATGTGTTATTTGCTGTCAGCAGAGCTCGCTCTCTCTAGCTCTCTCTCTCTCTAGCTATCACTCTTTGAACAGAAAGACAATTTACTTTTTTTTTTCTTTTTCCTAGCCTGGTACAGATGAATATGCATATACTTTTCTGCCCTATCTATATTTTGCTCCCATTAGCTTACAAACAACAAATATAACATTTTTATTCCCTACTTTTCCCACTCTAGTAAACTGGTGTTTGTGAATGTCTCCACTCTTTGAAAGAGCTTATCTATAAATATAATTCAGCTGGAGAATAGAATAAACATTTAATAAATAGGCAGTGATTTCTTCCTAAACTTTGCTGTGAGGGCAGTGTGGGCATGTGGTGGCAAATATACTTATGAGCCAAGCAAACCACACATGGATAGTGTTGGGGGGCAAGGGGAGTGAGGGGCTCACCGTGTCCTGAGAAGGGACACATGGAGCAGAGGCCTCACACAGTAGCAGCCAGATGCCTGTGCTCAGCTTCTGTTTGCTATTTAGCTAGGCCTCAGCAAGCGTGGTGGCCCAGAGCAGCAAGGTGGGGCTCAGACGGCACACAAACCAGCAAGAGATATCAAGAATAACAAGGATTTTATAGGAATGTTAGTAACAAGCAGAAGTACAAGGAATAGATAGGTTTGCCAATAAAAGGAGCTGGCAAATTAGTTACAAATGACACAGGAAAGTTTGGTTTACTCTATGCCTTATTTGCCTCAGACTTCATGGGTCAAGTTATCCTCCAAGTGTCTATGATGTGAAGCAGCAGCAAAGCAAATGGTAAACCCTGGAAGAGAGTAAATTTAGAGATCATCTTTAAAAATGGGAATCTGCAAGTCTATGAGATCTGACAGGAAACCCCCAAGGGTGCTAGAAGAGGGGGCTAACATCACTGCAGACCCACTCTTCTTCATTTTTGAAAAGTCACAGAGGCCAAGGGAAGTTCCTGATGACTAGAAGGCAAGTATTACATCCATGTATGAAAAGGGCAAGAAAGAAGATTTGAGAAACTACAGACCAGTCTGCCTCACCTCAGTCTCTGGGAAAATTATGGAGCAAGTCCTCATGGAAGTTATTTCCAGGCTGATGAAGGACAACAAGGTGTTTGGGAAAAGCCAACAAAGATGGTCCAAGTGTAAATCATGATTTACCAACTTCATTGCTTTCTGTGACAAAACAATTTGCTCACTGGATAAGGGCAAAGCTGTCAATGTCAGACTATAGCAATTTGTCTGGCATAGTCTCCCCACAATATCCTTGTTGGTAAACTGATAAGACATAGACTGGACAAATGGACCAAGGGATGGATGAAAAACTGGCTAACTGCAAAGCTCAAAGGATAGTGGTTAATAGGTCAAAATCAAGCTGGCAGCCAGTCACAAGTGGAGTTTCTCTGAGGTCAGCAGTGTGTCTGATACCATCCAGTACCTTTAAAACAAGCTAGATGTTAGGATTAAATGTACCCTCACCAAGTCTGTGCATATCAGCAATCGAGTAGGAGAGGTAGATATTCTGCAAGGAGGAGGTACCATTCAGAAAGACCTCGTCAGGCTGGGAGATTAGACCAGTAATAACTGTATGAGAATAATTTGAAGTCCTACACCTGGGACAGAAAAATCCCAAGCCTCAGTCTAGGATGGGGTCTGACTGGCTGGGGTGTAGCTCTGTTAAAAAGAACCACAGGACCTAGTGAGTAGCATACTAAACATTGGCCAGCAGTGCACCCTTGCAGCAAGGCAGGCAAACCACGTCCTGGGCTGCATCAGCAAGGTTATAGCTTCCAGATCAAGGGGTGGGATTATTCAACTCTGCTCAGCCCTTGTTAGGCCACACCTGGAATACCATGTCCTGTTTGCTTTCCCCAGTTCAAGAGAGTCTTTGAAAATCTTGAGATGGTCCATTGAAGCCCTTCAAAATGAGTAAAGAGTTGGAGAACAGGATATTCAGAGAAAGACTGGGGGACCTGTGTTTGTTTAGCCTAGAAAAAGAAGCTTCAGGGAATCCAGTATTCCAACAGCTGAAAGATAGTTACAGAGAAGGTAGAGGTACTCTCCTTACAAGGATCCACAGTGACAACAGGCAATGGGCACAAGTTGTTTCCAGGAAAATTCAGTCTGGACATAAGAAAAAGATTATTCACCATGAGGGTAACTAAATGTTGGAATAAGTTGCCCAGAGAAGTGATGGAATCTCCCTTGCTGGAAATATACAGGACTGTGCTTGACAGGGCCCTGGGTGACTTAATCTAGGGTTGGATCAGATGATCTCCAGAGGTCCCTTCCACCCTAGACTTTTCTATTATTCTACATTTCAATCATAGAATCATAGAAGAATCATAGAAGGTTTCGGGTTGGAAGGGACCCCTAGAGGTCATCTAGTCCAACCCCCCTGCAGTGAGCAGGGACACCATTAACTAGATCAGGTTGCTCAGAGCCCCATCC
>BOSO01021587.1:570-14395 GCA_018403395.1 Gorsachius goisagi
GGTGGGCTGGGGGACTGAGGGGGGACTGGAGGGTCCCCAGGGGAGGTCCAGACCCCCAGATGGGGGGACTGGGGGACTGGGGGGGGGGCAGGGGGGGCTGGGAGGGGGGCGGGCCCCCGGCTGGGGTGGACTGGGGGACTGGGGGGAACTGGGAGGGCCCAGGGGGGGTTCAGACCCCTGGCTGGGGTGGGCTGGGGGGGGCCCGGGGGGAGTTCAGACCCCTGGCTGGGGTGGGCTGGGGGAGACTGGAAGGGCCCAGGGGGGTTCCAGACCCCTGGGTGTGGTGGGCTGGGGGGGGCCCAAGGGGGGTCAGGGGGGGTCCAGACCCCCAGATGGGGTAGACTGGGGGGGACCCGTGGGGGGTCCAGACCCCTGGGTGGGGTGGGCTGGGGGACTGAGGGGGACTGGGGGGGTCCCTGGGGGGGGGGGGTCCCCAGGGGGGGTCCAGACTCCCAGATGGGGTGAGCTGGGGGACTGGGAGGGCCTGGGGGGGTCTGGACCCCCAGGTGGGGTGGGCTGGGGGACTGAGGGGTCCCCAGGGGGGGTTCCCAGGGGGGGTCCAGACCCCCAGATGGGATGAGCTGGGGGACTGGAAGGGCTGGGGGGGTGTCCAGACCCCCAGATGGGGTAGACTGGGGGGGACCCATGGGGGGTCCAGACCCCTGGGTGGGGTGGGCTGGGGCACTGAGGGAGACTGGGGGGTCCCCAGGGGGGTTCCCCAGGGGGTGTCCACACCCCCAGATGGGGTGAGCTGGGGGACTGAAAGGGCTGGGGGGGGTCCAGACCCCTGGGTGGGGTAGACTGGGGGACTGGGGGGGACTAGGGGGTCCCCGGGGGGGGGTCCCCAGGGGGGATCCAGACCCCCAGATGGGGTGAGCTGGGGGACTGGGAGGGCCTGGACCCCCAGATAGGGCAGGCTGGGGGGGCACGCACGCCAGACACACGCGTGGGCACGCGCTTGCGCACAGGTTGCGGGTTGGAGGAGCCGCGTGCACGTGAACACGCTCGTGCACGTGAACACGCTCGTGCCCAGGATGCAGGCCCGGCTTGCACGCCCCCCCCGCTCACGCTCGCTGTCCCGTGTACCCCCCCACCCCCCCCCGCAGGCTCCCAGCCACGTGTACGGCGGCCACGGCAGCCATGTCACCAACGTGCGCTTCACCCACGACGACGGCCACCTCGTCTCCCTGGGGGGCAAGGACACCAGCGTCTTCCAGTGGCGGGTGCTGGGGGGGCCAGCGACCCCCTGCAGCCGCTCGCCCTGCACCCCGGAGCCTGGGGGGGACCCCGACCCGCGCTGAGCCACCCCCCTCCTCCTGCTTCCTCTTCCGCTTCCTCTTCCTCCCTCCCTTCCTTCCTCGCCCTCCTGGGGACCAAAGTTGGGGGGGGGGGGGGGCGGGGCTGTGGCCCCCACCCCCCGTTTTCACGCTGCACTGTGAGAGGCACCAATAAAGCCTGGGGTCAGGGGCCTGGTTCCGCCTGCTTCCTGTCTCCACGGAAACGGCCGGCCACTTCCCGGAAGCGCCGGAGATTGCCGAAGCGGCCCGAAGTTCTTCCCTCCGACCCCTTTCCGGAAGCGCTCCGGCTCTGGCGGAACTTGCCGAGCCCCTTCCGGAGGAGCCCGAGGCCAGGCCGAGGCGTCCCGAAGCTCTTCCGGAGGGGCCCGAACCCTCGCCGAGGCGTCCCGAGGCTTTTCCGGAGGTGCCCGAACCCCTTCCGAAACGTTCCGAGGTCTCTCCGGAAGCGCCCGAGGCCGCGCCGAGCCTTTTCCGAAGCCACCCGAACCGTTCCGGAGGCGCCCGAGCGGGTCGTGCCGGTGCGGAGGCGGCGGGAGCGGGAGGCGATGAAGCGCGGCCGGGGCCGGGCCCGGGGGTAGCGCGGCCGAGCGAGCGGCCATGGCGGCCAACATGTACCGTGTCGGCGGTGAGTGGGGGCCGGGGCGGGGCGGGGGAGCGGGGCCGGGGCCGGGAGGGGGCCCCACGCCTGTGACGGGACGCGGGGTCCCGTGAGGGGATTTCGGGGGGGCCGTGAGGGGGGGAGGGGCCGTGAGGGGATTAGGGGGCTCCGGGAGGAGATTGGGGGGGGTCTGTGGCGGGAGAGGGGGTCCCGTGAGGGAATTAGGGGAGTCCGCGAGGGGACTGGGGGGGGTATGAGAGAATGGGGGTCCCTTGAGGGGATTAGGGGGGTCGGTGGGGGGGGTCCATGAGCGGAGTGGGGGGGCTGTGAGGGGATTAGGGGGGGCCATGAGAGGAGGAGGGTACGTGAGGGAATTAGGGAGGTCTGTGAGGGGATTGGGGGGGGGTATGAGAGAAGGGGGGTCCGTGGGGGGGGTCCCCGGTGAGGGGATTAGGGGGGCCCGTGAGAGGAGGGGGGGGGCCGTGAGAGGAGGGGGTCCGTGAGGGAATTGGGGAGGTCTCTGAGGGCACTGGGGGGGCATGAGAGAAGGGGGGGTCCTGTGATGGGATTAGGGGGGATCCATGAGGGGAGTGGGGGGGGCCGTGAGGGGATTGGGGGGGCTGTGAGAGAAGGGGGGGTGCCATGAGAGGAGGAGGGTCTGTGAGGAATTAGGGAGGTCTGTGAGGGGACTGGGGGGGGGGTGGGGTATGAGAGAAGGGGGGTCCCATGAGGGGATTAGGGGAGGCCATAAGAGAAGGGGGGGTGCCATGAGAGGAGGGGAGTCCGTGAGGGGGGACATGAAGGACAGGGGGGGTCCCGTGAGGGACGGGGGTGGCCGTGAGGAGGAGGGGGACGACACTGTGAGGGGAACGGGGGTCCCTGTGGCCCAGAGGTGGGCGACAGTCGGTCCCCCTCGGTGTCAGTGAGGAAGAGGGGGGGACCTTTGGGGGGGCAGTCCTGTGTCTGTGACGAGAGGACCCACAAGGGGAGAATGGGGAGCCTGTGAGAGGGAGCCCCAACTTCTGGGGGAAGGAGGGGTTTGTTCTGTGTCCCCCCCCATCTGTGAGGAGAGGGGGGCTGTGTCAGTGGGGGACCCCTGGTCTGTAAGGGGGAGCTGGGGGGGGGGGGGGCTGGCTGTGTTTTGGTGAGGGGGAAAGGGGGTCCCAGTGTCCGGGAGGGGAAGGTGGGGGGCTGTGTCTGTGAGGAGCGGGGAGTCCCCGAGGGGCAGGGGGGCCCTGTTGGGGGGCAAGGGAGCCCCCTGTGCCCATGTGTGTCTTGTGAGGAAAAACCCCCTGCCAATTTTTTTGAGAGGAGAAAAGGGGGCCCCTCACTTGTTAGAGGAAGGGGGGGGGGGGGCCGCCCCACACCACACCCCCCCCCCCCCCGGGGGGGGGGGCCCTCCCCCCACCACACCCCCCCCCCCCTTTTTTTTTTCCTTGCAGATTACGTCTACTTTGAAAACTCCTCCAGCAACCCCTACCTCGTCCGCCGCATCGAGGAACTCAACAAGGTGAGGAGCTGCCTCCCCGGGGGGGTGGGATGGGACACACACACAGAGTGCCCTGGGGATGGGGGGGGGGGCTTCCCCTGCCCCCTCCTCACCTTCCTGACCCCCCCCCAGACTGCCAACGGCAACGTGGAGGCCAAGGTAGTCTGCCTCTTCCGCCGGCGGGACATCTCCAGCAGCCTCAACAGCTTGGCCGACAGCAATGCGCGTGAGTGCGGGCGGCTGCGCCCCGGGGGGGGGGCGTGGTGGCGGGGTGTGGAGGGGTGGGGGGGGCTGCGGCTGCGCCCCCTCCCTGCCGCAGGGCTGGGGTGTGGCGGGGGGGCAGGGGGCAGATCCCAGCTTGCTGCCGCTCCTGCCTCGGGGCGTTCGGTTCCCTGGCGGGGATGGGGGGGGGCTGTAACCCCCCCCTAACTCAGGCTGCCCCGCAGCTTGGGGTGGGGGGAGTTGGTCCGTCCTGTCCCATGTCCCTGGGGTGATTTGGGGAGGGGGGCTGGCCCATGGGGGGTCACAGACACACCCCAGTCTGCCTGGCCTCACTGCCCCCCCCCAAGCCGTCAGAGCGGGGAGGTTCTGGACCTGACTGGGGGGGCCCCCGGGGTTGCCCCGCCCCCTGCCACCGCCACCCTCCTCGCTCCCCCCTCGGCCTGGACTGCTGCCAAAATCCAAGGGGGTGCTGGGAGAACAATGCGCCTCCCTGCTCGGCACGGGGGGGGGGGGCCCTCTGACCCCCCCCCCGCCCACGCCCAGGCGAGTTCGAGGAGGAGTCCAAGCAGCCCACCATGACGGAGCAGCAGCGTCACCAGCTGAAGCACCGCGAGCTCTTCCTCTCCCGGCAGTTCGAGTCGCTGCCGGCCACCCACATACGGTGCGTGCCGGGATTTGGGAAGGGGGTGTGTGTGGCTCTGGGGAGGAAGAGGTGGGGGGGGGGGGTGCCTCGCCATGACCCCCCAGCTCTGCGCCCCGCAGGGGGAAGTGCAGCGTGACACTCCTCAATGAGACCGACATCCTGGGCCAGTACTTGGAGAAGGAGGTGAGCCCCCCATGGCCCCCCTGCCGTGGTAGGAGGGGCTGATTTGGGGGCCTCCCCGCCCTTGCCCAGCTGAGCACCCCCCCCTCGCCCCTCCCCCCCCCCCCCCAGGACTGCTTCTTCTACTCGCTGGTGTTCGACCCTGTCCAGAAAACCCTCCTGGCCGACCAGGGCGAGATCCGGGTCGGCTGCAAGTACCAGGCGGAAATCCCAGACCGGCTGGCTGAAGGTGTGCGGGGTGCTCTGCGGTGAGGGGGGGGTGGAATTCAGCCTGACCCCCCCCCCCCCCACACACACACCCCCACATGCGCTCCCCCCAGGCGAGTCGGACAACCGCAACCAGCAGAAGATGGAGATGAAGGTGTGGGACCCTGACAACCCCCTGACGGACCGGCAGATCGACCAGTTCCTGGTGGTGGCACGGTGAGCTGGGGCTTGGGGGGTGGGGGGGACATGGAGGGGGGGGACACACACGGACCTGCTGACACCCCCTGCGCCCCCCCCCCCTTAGAGCCGTCGGGACCTTTGCGCGCGCCCTGGACTGCAGCAGCTCCATCCGGCAGCCCAGCCTGCACATGAGCGCCGCCGCCGCCTCCCGGGACATCACGCTGGTGAGGTTTGGGGGATGCCGGCGGGGGGGGGGGCCACCCCAACTCTGTGGTAGAGGATTATGGGGGAGGGGCTCTTCCTGATGCCCCCTCCCCATTTTTTCCCGCCCAGTTCCACGCCATGGACACGCTGCAGCGCAACGGCTACGATTTGGCCAAGGCCATGTCGACGCTGGTGCCGCAGGGGGGGCCGGTGCTGTGCCGCGACGAGATGGAGGAGTGGTCGGCCTCCGAGGCCATGCTCTTCGAGGAGGCGCTGGAGAAGTACGGGAAGGATTTCAACGACATCCGGCAGGACTTTGTGAGTCGGGGGGCACAGGGTGGGGGGGGGGGCAGGGGGTGAAGGAGCCCCCCCCGCCCCCCCGGCAGCGCGAGGGCTCGCTCCCTTCCTCTTCCTCCCCCAGCTGCCCTGGAAGTCCTTGGCCAGCATCGTGCAGTTCTACTACATGTGGAAAACCACCGACCGCTACATCCAGCAGGTGAGGGGGGGGTGCTGTGGGTTGGGGGGGGCTGCCACAAGCCCCCCCTGCTGCATCTGTGTCCCCCCCACCCCCCCGGCCCCCATCTTACCCCCATCCCTGCTCGCAGAAGAGGCTGAAGGCAGCGGAGGCAGACAGCAAGCTCAAGCAAGTCTACATCCCCACCTAGTGAGTTGGGGAGGGGGAGCTCCCCCGGGGGGGGCGGGGGGGGGACCTGGACCCCCTCCTTAGCCTGTGGGGGGGAGATGGGACCCCCCCCATGACCCCCCCCCGGCCCCCCGTCTCTGCAGCACGAAGCCAAACCCCAACCAGATCATCTCGGTGGGCTCCAAACCCGGCATGAACGGGGCCGGCTTCCAGAAGGGGCTGACCTGCGAGAGCTGCCACAGTCAGTGGGGGGACACACACGCAGGGGGGGGCAGGGGGGGGTCTGGGGATGGAGGGCGGTGGGATGGGGGGGGCTCTAGGGGCGGGAGGGGGGCGTGGGGGGCATCCAGGGGCTGTGGGGTGGGATGGGGGGGGCTCTAGGGGCAAGGGGGGGAATCCAGGGGCTGTGGGGTGGGATGGGGGGGGCTATAGGGGTGGGGGGCATCCAGGGGCTGTGGGGTGGGATGGGGGGGGGCTATGGGGGGGGCATCCAGAGGCTGTGGGGCGGGATGGGGGGGGCTCTAGGGGCAGGAGGGGGGGGTTGGAGGCAGCTCCCCAGGGCTGGCAGCAGAGCCCCAGGCTCTCCGTGTGTGTCATGTGTGTGTGTCCCCCCCACCGTGTCCCCCCCCACAGCCACCCAGTCTGCCCAGTGGTACGCCTGGGGCCCCCCCAACATGCAATGCCGCCTCTGCGCCTCGTGCTGGATCTACTGGAAGAAATACGGGGGGCTGAAGACCCCCACCCAGCTGGAGGGGGCGGCCCGCAGCGCCTCGGTGAGCCCTGGGGCGGGGTGGGGCTGGGGTGCAGCACCCCCCCTCGCGCCCCCCCCCCCCCACTTAATCCCCCCCCACTTTCTCCTCCGGGCAGGAGCCGCACTCTCGGGGTCACCTCTCGCGCCCCGAAGCCCAGAGCCTCTCCCCCTACACCACCAGCGCCAGCCGGGCCAAGCTGCTGGCCAAAAACCGCCAGACCTTCCTGCTGCAGACCACGCGCCTGACGCGCCTGGCGCGCCGCCTCTGCCGCGACGTCCTGCAGCCGCGCCGCGCCGCCCGCCGCCCCTACGCCCCCATCAACGCCAACGCCATCAAGGCCGAGTGTGGGTGACGGGAAAAGGGGGGGGGACACACACAAGATATTGGGGAGGGAGGGGGGTCCTCACGCCGTTGGTTCTCCCGCAGGCTCCATCCGCTTGCCCAAGGCCGCCAAGGCTCCCCTCAAGATCCACCCGCTGGCCCGGCTGCCCCTCGCCGCCATCGTCAAGGAGCTGGGTGAGGGGCTGGGGGGGCAACGGGGGGGGGGGGGGGAGCCCTGGAGGCGTGGGGTGGCTGGGGGGCATTTTGGGGGGGGGGAGCCCTGGAGGCGTGGGGTGGCTGGGGGTACTTGGGGGGGGGAGGGGGATGTCCTAGAGGCGTGGGGTGGCTGGGGGGCACCTGGGGGGGGTGTCCCTGGAGGTGTGGGGTGGCTGGGGGCCACTTGGGGGGGGGGCAGGAGTCGCCCTTGCTGGTCCCTGGGGGGGGCAGGGGCTGCCTGGGGGACATTGAGGGGGTCCCCAGGTAGGTGGGGCCAGTCCCTGGGGTGGCAGGGGGATGCAGTCGGGGGGCCCCCTGATTGGGGGCCAGCTGGGGCTGTGGGGCTGGACTTTGGGGCTCATCCCAGGAGCTGTGGGGTGGCCAGGGGGTCCCTGGGGGGCAGGGGCACCCCCTAGCCCCCCCTAACCCCCCGTGTGTCCCCCCCCCAGCGGCACAGGCCCCCCTGAAGCCGAAAACGCCGCGGGGCACCAAGACCCCCATCAACCGGAACCAGCTGAGCCAGAGCCGGGGGCTGGCGGGGCTCGTGGGCAAGAGGGGCTACGAGGGGGCTGGCGAGGGCCACCGCCCCCCCCGGGTACGGGTACGGGGCACTGGGGGGCTACGCGGGGGCGGCGAGGGCCACCAGCCCCTGGTATGGGGGCACGGGGGGGCGGGGTCGCCGTGGGATTGACAGGGAGCGGGGCCTATGGGAGGGGGGCTGGGGCCGGCAGGGGGTGGAGCCTGGCGGGGTGATTGACGGGGGTGGGGGCTGGCGGGGGGCGGAGCTCGGGGAACGAGGTTGGATTGGTGGAAAGGAGTGATTGACAAGGGGTGGGGCCTGTGGGGATGGGGCTGGCCCTGATTGGTGGGGGAAAGGGACGGGGATGATTGACACGGGAGTGGGATGCGTGGTGACTGGGGGGCGGGCTTCGGGTTAACTGACAGCTCCGCGGGCCCAATCGTGGAGGGGCGGGGTGGAGAGGCGGGGTGTGATTGGTCGGGGGGGCGGGGCCTGACGGTGCCGCGCAGGTGGGGGCCTCGGGCCTCCCGTTCTCCGCCAACGGGCGCCCCCTGGCGGCGGGGCTGCGCGCCGGGCCCCCCCCCGCCAGCAAGCGCCAGAAGCTGAACCCCGCGGACGCCCCCAACCCCGTCGTCTTCGTGGCCACCAAGGACACCAGGTGGGGGGGCGGGGGGGGTTTGGGGGGGGGGCAGGGCTGCTGCTGGGGGGGGGCAGGGGGGCTGCGGAGGAGGGGGAAGCTGGGAGGGGGCATGGTGTGGAAGGGTGGGGATCTGCAGGACTGGGGGGGGCTATGGGGCCAAGGGGGGGGGAATCTGTGGGGCCATGGGGAGGAGGAAGGGGGGGGCTTTGGGGAGCTATGGGGCAAAGGGGGGGTTGTTATGGTGCCTTGGGGTAAAGGGGGGGGATCTGTGGGGCCAGGGGGAGGAGGGGGGTGGAATTTGGGGGGGTTACAGGGCACCATGGGGTGGAAGTAGGGGGACCTATGGGGTGGAGGGGGGGGGATCTGTGGGGCCATGGGGGGTGGTTTTGGGGTGCTGTGGGGTGGAGGCGGAGGATCTGCAGGGACCGGGGGGGGCGGGGGGTTCCTCCTGCTGACCCCCAGCCCCCCGCTGACCCCCACCCCCCCTTGCCCCCAGGGCGCTGCGGAAGGCACTGACGCACCTGGAGCTCCGCCGCGCCGCCCGCCGCCCCAACCACCCCCTCAAGGTGAAGCCGGGGCTGCCCCTGCGGCCCGGAGGGGCCCTGCCGCCCGCCGCCCCCCCCCACCCTGCCAGCACCTCAGAGCCCATCATCCTCGAGGACTGACCCTCCCCTCCCGGGCCTCGCCCCTTTTGTATTTTTTTTATTTCCATAGAAAGCGTGGGGGGGGGCGGGGGGTGGGCCCGGGCCCGGTACCGGTTTGGAGCCCCCCTGCTGCCTCCCCCCCCACCCCCTCCCCGATTCCCGTGGGCCCCTTTTGTACGTGGAGCAACGCCCCCGGTTTTGTATCTCGGGCTGTCCCGGTTCTGTAGCGACAGGAAATAAAACCGACGATTTTTCTTCACCGAGACCCAAAAACCGACGGCGGGGGGAGATTTGGGGGGGGGGGGGGGGGAAGGAGTTCCGGGGGGAGGTGGATCCGGGCGGAACCCTTCCGGCGGGTCGCGTTTCCGGGGGGGAAGTAGCTGGGGGCGGACCGCTTTGGGCGGAAGTTCCCTGGGGAGGCTAGGCGGGACGGACCACTTCCGGCGGAAGTTAGCGGGAGCGGGAGTCTGGACACCGGCACCGGGCTCGGCCATGGACGTGGGTCCCGGCCCCGACCCTGGCCCCGGCCCCGGCCCGGCCATGGACGCGTCCCCCGGCCCGGTGCGCGACCCGAGCACGGAGCTGGGCTCCGACCCGGTGTCGGACCCCGACGTGGAGCCGCTATCCCGGGGCGGGTTCCGCTGCCGCCTGTGCCAGGTCTCCGCGGCCAACCGTGAGTGCGAGGGCTGCGGCGGCGGGGGGGGTGGGGGGCGCTCCGGGGCACCGGCTGACGGCGCTTTCCCCCCGCCCCGTCCCCGTGCAGGGCCGAGCCTGGTGGAGCATCTGCGGGGGAAGAAGCACCGGCGGCTGTGGAGCCTGCGGGCCGAGCGCCGGGCCCAGGAGCAGCGGAGCCTCTTCGTCAGCGGCTTCGCCCGCGGCACCTCCGGGGAGGAGCTGGCCGAGTACTTTGGGGCCTTCGGGGACGTGGCGGCGGTCGTGATGGACAAGGAGAAGGTGGGAGCCCAACCGGGGGGACCGGGGCGGGGGCAGCGGCCGGGGCTGACGCCCTGCGTGTGTGTGTCCCCCCCCATCTGCAGGGTGCCTACGCCATCGTGGAGCTGCGGGATGCCGCGGGACGGGAGCGGGCGCTGGCGGAGCCCCAGCACGGCCTGGCCGGGCACCGGCTCCGCGTCCGCCCCCGGGAGCAGAAGGTTTTCGCTTACGGCCCCCCAGGGCGTAGCCCCCGCCGGGAGCCCCTCGGCCCAGGGCGGCTGGAGCAGGCGCTTTGCCAGGCTCCGGATGTGAGTGGGGATGGGGGCTCCCCCTTGAGGGTCTGCCAGGGGTTTGGGGGGGGGGAAAACAAGGGCTGAGGGGGGTCCTGGGGCTCTCTTGGGGGGCTGGGGGGGGGAATGGGGACTTGGGGGAGCTCCTGCAGGTTTGGTGAGGGAAATGGGGGTTTGAGGGGGTCCCAGGGGTTTGGGGGGCTCCTCTATCCTCTCCCAGGGGTTTAGAGGGAGTTCTGGGGTTCTCCTGGGGGTCTGGGGGGTGGGAAATGGGGCCTTGGCAGGGTCCTGGGGCTCTCCTGGGGTTTGGGGTACAGACTGAAGATTGTGGGTGACCCTGGGGATCTTCCGGTGGGGGCTGGGCTCTCCCAGGGGTGGGGGTGGGGGTGGGGTACATCCCCCAGGACCCCTGGTGACACCGGTGCCTGCAGGTGGATGCCCAGATGACGCAGCTGGTGGGGCTGCTGGCGCTGAGCGAGGACGAGCGCCGCGTGCGGCACCTCCTGGTCTCGCTCTTCCAGGAGGTCTTCACCGAGTTCTTCCCTGGTCAGTCCCCTCCTTGCGCCAGCACGTGACGCAGCCACCGCGTTCCTCGTGCGAGCGTGCAACGTGGCCGCGTCCCTTGCACGCCCGCCTCTGTCTCCCCTCACCCAGGCTGCGCCGTCGTGCCCTTTGGCTCCTCCGTCAACGGCTTCGACACCCGCGGCTGCGACCTGGACCTGCTGCTGGACCTGGAGCCGACCAAATCCCTCCAGGCGTCGGCACGCGACGCTCCCGCGGCCGGGTCCGTCTCTGGCGCGGAAGATTCCATCTTGAGCGATATCGACTTGGCAGCGACGCCGGCACCGGAGGTGCTGGAGCTGGTTGCAGCCGTGCTGCGGCGCTGCGTGCCGGGCGTGCGCCGTGTCCGCGCCGTGCCCACCGCCCGTCGCCCTGTCGTCAAGTTTTGCCACAAGCAGTCGGGGCTGGCGGGTGACATCTCCGTCGACAACAGGTCTGGGGGCGGGGGGGGCGCGGGGCTGGGGGTTCTCTCCCTGCTCCGGTGACGCCTCCTCCTGTGACGCCTCCGTCCCCGCAGGCTGGCCCTCCTCAACACGCGGTTCCTGCAGCTTTGCGCCGAGGCGGATGAGCGCGTGCGGCCGCTGGTCTACGCGGTGCGGCTCTGGGCCAAGCAGCAGGGCCTGGCAGGTGAGGGCGGGCGGCGGCGCTCGCGGCGGGGTCCCGCTTGCCCCGGTGGCGGCCGCGGCGCCGCTCTGACGCCGTCTCCCGCAGGAAACCCCTCCGGGGGTGGACCCCTCCTCAACAACTACGCCCTGACGCTGCTGGTGCTGTTTTTCCTGCAGACGCGCAGCCCCCCCGTGCTGCCCACCGTCGCCCGGCTGCACGACTTGGCAGGTAGGGCCCCCTCTGTCCGTCTGTCTGTCTGTCCGTCCGTCCGTCCGTCCCTTTGCGCGCGTGGCCCCGCTGTGCCGGTGCTTCTCCTCCGCTCTGCTCCAGGGGACGAGGACCGCGCCGTCGTGGGCGGATGGGACTGCAGCTTCCCCCGGGATGTGGCGTCGCTGGAGCCCAGCGCCAACACCGAGAGTCCCTGTGAGTGCCGGGCAGGGGGGACGGGGGGGTCCCCGGGATCCCGGCGGTGCCCTCACCCCTCGCTTCCCGCAGGTTCGCTCCTGGCTGACTTTTTCCACGTCTTTGGGGATTTTGACTTCCCGGGGCGGGTGATTTCGCTGCGGGAGGGCCAGGCGCTGCCGCTGCCGCTCCCCGAGGCCGGCGAGGGGCTGAAGCTGGGGCCCTTCAACCTTCAGGATCCCTTCGAGCTGAGCCACAACGTGGCGGCCAACGTCAACGAGAAGACGGCGTCGCGCTTCGGGCGCTGCTGCCGCGACGCGGCCAAATATTGCCGCAGCCTCCAGTACCGCCGCAAATCCAGCAAGGGTCGGGCCTGGGGGCTGACGCGGCTCTTCCAGCCCGGCGCGGTGGAGCCAGGAGCAGCGAGCGCCGGCGCTTTCCTCATCTCCATTCCCTTGGACGCCGGTGGCGGCGACTCCCAGCAGCTCTGCCGGGAGCCCGGTGGTCGCGGCCCCTGGTTCTGGGAGGCGTGCGCCGCCATCGCCTTCGTGCTGAGGGACGTCCTCAAGTGCAGCTGTGCCGCGGGGAAGCCAGCGAGGGCTCCCCGCGAGGGATCGGGGCTCCCGGGGGACTCGGAGCTGCCCACGGCACCAGAGGCGGAGGAGCTGTCTGCAACGGAGTCGCCCTCGCTGGGCTCCAAGCGTCGCCTGCCCGAGGCGACAAACGGCACCGCGCTCCCGGGCAGGAAGAAACCGCGAGCCAACGGCCCCGAGGAGGCGGCAAACTGGAGCTGCGCCATCTGGCACCGTGTGTGGACAGGCCGACGCCGCGTCCGCCGGCAGCTCCAGCACGGGGATGGCCCCGAGGGGCCGGAGGGCGACGAGCTGGAGCTGGAGCAGAAGGTGTCGGAGGCCATCGCGCGGCAGGAGGAGGCCGGGCGGCCGTCGGAGCCGCTGCTGCGTTTCGAGGCCAGCGCCCGGGTGGCCGGCACGCGGCGGGAGGCGCGGGTGCTGCTGCGCCTCGTCCCCATCCCGGCCCCCCCAGGGCCACTTTTCCGGGACTTTTTCCACTTTTTGCAGAGTTTTCTTCCCGCAACGGTGCGGCAGCGCCTGGGCCAGGCGCCTGCGGGGGGCCTGGGACCCCAGGATGGGGAGGATGAGGAGGATGGGGGGGGGGAGTTTTCTACATCCTGAGTTTGTGCAGTAAAAGGTTTGTTTTGCAGCCGTGTCCTGCGTGGGTTCTCCTGGGGGAGATGCGTCCTGATGAGTCCAGGTTGGGGATTTTGGGGAAGAAAAAAGGGGTGGGGGGAAGAGAGCTCAGGAAAACATCGAGCAGGGGCAAAGAGAAACACCCCCCCCCCCAGCGCTCCATCCCCAACCCACGCGAGGTTTTTATTCAATATTCCGTACTACGAGCGTCGGAGGAATCTGGGGCCCCCGTAACAAAAGCTGGAAAGCTTTTATTAATTTTGGTGTTGCCTGGCGCTGAACCGGAGGCTTTTCCAGTCCGTTCTGTTCTGGGGAAGCCACAGATGCCACACAGTCGCCCCTCACCCTCCTTCCCTCCACATTAAATCAGCCCAAATCCCTCGGCCGCTCCATGTGGGCCATTCCCCCCTGCCCTCACCATCTTTCAGCCCGGCCTCTGCGCCCAAATTCACGTTCAAGCACCCCAAGGACCCTTCAAAACCGGTGAGGCCGCGCCAGCGCTGGCTGCAGCGGGGTGATCCCCTCCTCGCCTGTGTTTGGTGCCCCCCCAGGGGGTCCCCAGGATAAACCGGGGCAGAACGGGGGGGGGGGGGCTGGAATAGGAGGGAGGCGGACAGGATGGGACCGAATATTTCGGTTGGGAGGAGACAGGACCGACTGTTTCGGCTGGAAGGGAGCGGCTGCCTCGGGGCTGAGCCCGGGGAGCGCCGATACCGCGGCGAAGGCAAAAAAGCGCGCGGAATATGCAAATCGTATGGAAGGCGGGGATAGGGGCGGAGCGGATGCAAATTGAAGCGCGCAGGAGAACAGTGGGGTTACGGCGAGACGGCCAAGGGGCGGGGCTAATGTGAAGAGGAAGGCGGGGCATGCAAATAAGGACGGGGCTGGGAGAAGGGCGGGGCTAAAAAGAAATAGAGGCGTGGTTATGGTAATAAGGAGAGCAAAGGCCACGCAAGGGCCGACGGGAGACACCCATGGGGGGGATCCCGCGGCGATGCGGGGGTCGGCCGGTGCGGGACGCGGGCGAGCGCGGGGCAGAGGGTGGGGGCAGAAGCGGGGCTGCGGATC
>BOSO01021588.1:0-12437 GCA_018403395.1 Gorsachius goisagi
CTTCTCCAGGCTGAACAAGCCCAACTCTCTTAGCCTGTCAAGGTAGGTAGTATCTTTGAGGAAGATATTAAAACCTGCTAATTGTCAAGACCATCCCTCTGACTGCTCATTTCTAAACCTTCTGGCGTTTCATAAAATAGAAAAAGATGGAGCAAGCAGCAGAAAAAGCAGAGGGATAGCTGTGTGCCAGTCCTTGCTGATTTTGTTTTCAACCAGCAGCTTTTGAGGAGATTCCAGATAATGTGCACCATACCCATTTTCTGTGAAGATTATCGTATTTTTTTGAGCATTGTAATGCTCACTGTCATGAAGGAAATAAAATCAATTTATCCAAAGCCAAGTTTCTGACCTCCTCTTCATTACTCTTGCATCAGCCTAGTCTTCACTGGGCCCTTACTGGTTTCAGTGGGATCACAGTAGCATAACCAGGAAGGAAATGCAACAACTGAGGGTTGTTTTTTTCTGCTTTAAGACTGATGGCAGCTGAAGCAGATATGATTAGCTTGTAGAATATGTGAACTGTTCTTATGTGACCTCTGGAGTTTAGAATAATAAAAGGCAATGAAAATGGTTTTCTCTAATTATTTAGTGATAGTCTGTGATGGGTTGTTGCAGTTGAATTCAATAGCCTCCTGCCATGAAAGCTGCCAATCACAGCTGCAGCTGGTACAGAAGAGCTTAGTTCATTTATGTGCTCATTCACTCCCCCAGCTCAAGAGTCTGGGTTACGGTACACAGACTTTCTCTCTAGGAATAACTAGTCTAAGGGGGAGGTTGCATTACTATCTCCAATTCTGTGGGGTTTTTTCAATTTGAATTCCCATATTTAGCTAAACAAAATTCCTTCTTACAATCAGCTTCAGTCAAAACCTACTTGTCAATGCAACTTTCCACACAGAATCCCAACATTTAAAACTTTTTTAAAAATCAGCTAATCAACAAGAAATACTGATATATATCTACTTTATAAGATTTTGGATGGTGATAATTATAATATGTTGCATTTATATTAACTCAGTAAAAATAATAAATTAAGAAATCTTACTCTGACAGCTGCAACAAGCCAGTAAGAGAAGAAAAATACATATAGATTGGTTTGTAGCAAGCAGAAAGTCCTGGATGACAGATTTGATTTGGAGAACTTGCACAGACAACACTAGCAAAAGGGTTCCATGTCAAAAGAACTTATATAGGGGTTCTTCACCATTGTAACATACAAACAGAGTAATTAAGTCCCTCTCCTGCCCAAGGTTTCCCACATGTACAAACCCTCAGCAGCTATGAAGCATAGGATGCTTCTGGAGCATAACGGATCTGTTCTGCAGGCACATTTCAGCTGAAGCGCACCCACTGAGTGAGTCTATCTCTTCCAAGAAGTATCTAATGTACCATGTGTGAAGATGTCTGATCTCAGCGCACACTGTGGAGACGTTGTCAGATGTCCAGACGGACAGTCACACGGTGAGAGGCAAGGCAAAGAAGTACTGCACAGGCATTTCTGCAGGGTTTCAAACCAGCAGAAATCTCTCACCCAGGCATGTGGTAGCACTATTTACATCATGACTGTTGATATTTGCTAAGTCTGAAGCTGGTGTCAGTTGCCACAAGTTCTAACTTCTAGTCCTGGGTCCGGTCCCTGGGGAACACAGGCTTTTCCATAAAGCCCTTTCACTCTGGTTCAGCACTGGGACATTGCATTGTACATGGGGAGGAGAAAGCTGTAGGACTAGAGGCTCCCACAACACACCAACCACCCCTTGATGGTAAAAGTAGCTATAATTGTCTTCAGGAGCCTGACACAAAGGGAAAAGTCGCACACCTTTCTTCTGAATCAGTGGACCGCTGGTTATTTCAAACTTGACTGAATAGCTTGAAGAAGCTGGAGGAAAGAGCTCTCCCAGTCCTGCAAGCCCCCTCTCTCTCATCAAACCTGGGCATGAGGGTGCGCTCCAAAGGGAGGGAGACAAGCCTGAATCTCATCCAGTAGTGAAAGGAATTTAGCCAGCTCTCACTTGGCCAGGATGAGAGCCCCAGGCAGGAAACCCATGTCTGATGTCACCATCACCACACCGCGTGGCTTGAAGGTTGATTGCTGCTCTTGCCTTTTGATCAGAGCACCCAGGGTCAAGCCCAGCTACACTTTCATAGCCTGCTGACTACTGCTTTTGTTGCACAGCACAAAATTATAATCCCAAGAAGTGTTCTTTTTTAAAGGACAGAGATTTGCAGTGATTTGTTTCACATCCCCTGGGGATGTTTCTTTTACTGAATGGCAAAGGCAGTTTTCAGTGCTGCCTTCCCCTGGGATAGCCATCTAAGTTCCCACTCCTGTCTCTTTCCTCGTTCATACATATCATCCAAAAAGCCATCCAATGGCTCCCAATCTAACACTTCATTTTGTCCTGCAGATAGAGGAGCTATTTTTAATTTTTGCATAATGATCATCTTACTCATGAGTTTCATCTTCACTCTCATATTTGCTACTGCCTGACCCCTTTAGGGTTTGTCTATTTCCTTTGAATTCCTGCTGAATTATATGTTCAAATCCTTTAACTTGTTCATATAACACATCCTTTTCCTTTCTAGTCACCACATTTTTCTGTGTCATGCTGTTTCTCTGGAATTTCTTTCTGCACTGCTAAGTGACTTTGCTTTTCTAATGACTAGGCCAGTTTTAAGGTCCTTTCTTAATTCATTATTTTCTGACTACAGCCACTGATTTTTCTGATGTTCAGCACAATCAGCACAAAATATTTTAGCAGCCTCACACAATAATCTCAGTAATAAGGGACATCCATCCCTAGGTTTCATTTCATAACACCCGCACAATCTGAAAACATCTATAAGATATTACCCATTGCTCTGTGAACTGGAGGGATGGACTTCTTCCACAGGGAAGTGTCTAAAACCCAATTTTTTTCCTACAGCATAGCCACTCACCTTTTTAACATTCCTGTTTTCTTTTTTCCCTTTATCCAGCCTGTTTCCCTTTCGTTCTACTCTTAAACATTGCGCATAATAATATTCACCACCAATCACCTAAATTACCGACTCTTTTTGCAAGTCTGACAGGAGTATTCTGAAAGATTGCTTCACAGAAGAAAAAAAAAAACTAGTCTGGTTTATGCTCCCCTGTCCTCTGCTTTTCAGCAGAATTTTGTAGAAATCAAAATATTGTGGTACCTTGTAGGGAGACATGAATCAGGACCAAGAGTTAAAGAATACTCTTCTATTTGGTCTATCTATACATCAAAAAACCCTCATATATTCACCCTTTCCTATTTCCTTTTGGTAACTATTTCTCCATTCACACCCAGATAACCCATTCATTCCTTTTAAGGTTTTTAAAACAACACCCACTTTTTCTAACAAGATACCTAAACATATAAACACCCACATAAACAGAGAAAGGTAACCATTCTCATGTAAGTCATTCACAGCTACAAAACACTTGCAACAACCAGGAGGACAGCCTTGCAGCAGACCACCAGGGCCACTGAAGCACCACCACCTCCCTGGCCCTAGGGCCCCTCTGGCATGCTCCCCAGTGACCTTCACTATTCAACTCTTACGTTGTTAGAGCCCTCCAAACCCCCACTTAATACTTTTCCCTCTGCACCTTTTTCTCCTGGGAAGTATTTCCATTCATTCTTATAAAGACTGGGGTTTGGGGTGGGTGGTTGTTTTCTTAAATCTTTATCAGCCAAGATGGCTAGAGGAATTCTTGTGTGGGTATCCCAATAGAGATACCACATGGGTTTTTTACACTGGCAGGACTTCAGGACACCAAGACATTCCCAGAAACAATAATTTAAGTTCAGGGGGAATTTAGCATAAAAATCTTAGGACTTCAGGCAGCAGAAGAATAAAGTATTGATGTCCTAAAGTTTGAGTTACATCCTGTCAAGGTCTCATCGAATCATGACATGTGTCCCGCATCTTTTGACCATTAAGCTTTGTGAACTCAAGATGCTAAATTCCCATGCTCCCCTGACATCAACATCAGGGGTAGAAACTTGGTTGTCTGAAACAGACTGCAAGAAAGCTTATTTTCCACTTCATTAGCACTGTTTTAGAAAGACAAGTCAAGGCAAGAAGGAAGAAAATTCAGATTCTTTTTCTCTGAGGGTGTTGCAAATTATCTCTCATTCCAATTTTTGCTACAGAGACCATTACCATGCTATGAAGGTAGTACTGTGCACCACCCTGTGTAAACAAGTCATAGGACATATAGAAGATAATCTCCGAGAAAAATCAAGCTTTGTGACTATTCAGCAATACTACTATCAGCTGATTGAAGGCTATTAATTTTTTTGTTTTGGAGGAAATGTTTTGCAGATTATTACTTGCGGACATTTTGGTGAGATTACTGCAAGTGTAGAAGATCTTTCAATGAAAAATTGTGAGTTTTCTTTCTAGAAGCCCAAATGTTCTCTGCTAACATTGTTAAGATTTGTATTCCTGTCTGTACAGGGCAGCTGAAAATGCACAACCCTTCAGGGAATTTTTATTTTGTCTCTTGTTTTGCCATGGAAATAAGGATTATACTGACAAAAAAAAAATCATTAAATGAGAGAGCTTTCTTTATTAGTAGTTTTATTAACTTATATCGTTATCTATATATTATCTTAGTAATATACTTTTATATACTACCTTATATATATACATCTTTATATTACCTTTTATTTCATTACCACAAAGAAGACAGATAAACTTCAGTTTGGATCATGATTTTGGTAAAGTATGGTGTCCTGCTGAAAGGAATGCAAGGACCAGCCTTCCTTCCTGCCCACAGGGAGCAGCAGTTCCTGGTGAGACCAGGGACAGATCAGTCATGTATTGCTGAGTCCAGAGAGTGCATGCCAATATTCAGTACTGTCAATTCTTAAATTGTGTCTAGGTTATCAGAGAATTATAAGACAAGGGGAAGAAAAATTAAGACATCACTACTGGGAGTAATGACAGCCAGACAAGAGATCAGTTTGGACACATTCATTGTCTTTCAAGAGAATAACAAAAATTGGAAATCTATTTTTGCAGAGCAAGACTGTGTCTTGTTTTATGCCTCTATACAGTGGATAAATCTGGTGGACCCACATTTCACACCTGCCAAGAATTACAATGTGTACAGGACTACTGCGTAGTCTTCTCTCTTCCTTGGGGTGCCAAAGGAAGACCAAATCTTCCTGGAAGGTTTTGATCTTGTGTTCAAGCACTTAAAGCACTCAGTGAACCTAAAATTACAGTGACATTTTGTTCATGGATAGTCATCTCAGCTCAATATTATTAACACTGTGATATTCAAAGCACTTCTGACAATAAACATTATAATTGCTGGTAGCTTTTTAATGGTGGATCCACTGCCTCATTTGTCAGCATAGATACTAACTTGGATAGCCTGGCAGCATTATAATGTGTTTAGAAAAGGAAAGAATATCAAGGCATCTGTGTAATTAAGAGTGATGGTCTTATATTGCAGGAGGGCTACTATTCCAGCCAGTTTGCTAATGACTGGTCTGGGAGTGCAGCTCTGTGTTTGCGTACCTGATGAACATCTGCACAGAAATCTGATGTTGTGGTTTGCCAGGAATTTTTACTGGAAGGAAACTGAAATATTTAGCAGTTTGATCAGTCTCTTTCTCTGCCCCAAGGAGTATATGGAAGTGTGTCAGTTCTTGTTATTTCAGCTACAGTTATTGTATATCCTTATCTAGGTGCTGATTTGGCAATTCAGACAAACTCCTACATAGCATAAATAAGGATAATCTCCTCAGCTTTACTGATGCTTAATAGCTTAGCTGGTAGTAAAGATTTTCAGGAAAAAACTCTCTTCCCACAAAAGCCACTGTCAATTTTGCCACAAAATTCAATCAGCAGAAAAACTAAAACTATCTTTGGAGGTTTATATTTCTGTGTGGCCTTACATTATCTAGATCAATGATGTTCGTTTCTGATTTAAGTCTCTGAGAGGGGTCTTCGTGCATCAAAAGGTTATTTGCTTATTCAAATATGTGTATATCCTTGGTGGATGAATCCTGAAGAAACACCTCTTTTGGCTTCTTTCTCTCACTTAGAATTAAACAGGAATAACGTGGACCTCTCCAGAAAAATTTCATGCATGTAACTGCACTGAAATCTTGACTAGCAAGCCACTGTACCTGAATATATCTCAGAAAGAAGCCTGTAAGGTTGTAGGTAAGATTCAATGCAATGCCACAGCAAAAAGTTATTATCAAGCAAGAAAGATGATTGTGTGCCCACAAGTGCTGGGCGTGTGCCTGGATCTATTCGTGCTATCAGGACATGGGTCCTGGGCTTCTCAAGATGATTGAGGGCTGTGGGAAAAGATACCTGTGGGCCACACAAGCCACACAAAGAGCTGCACAAGATAGCAATCCTAGGAAACAATACAGAGGGAACCTTATTTCACACTAGCTGTGATGTTTCCCTGCAATGTCTGTGGTTATTACTCACTGCTGTAGTTGTCACTTTCCCCATTTTTTAAATGTGAAATCTTCTTTCTTTCTTTCTCTCTTTCTTTCTTCCTTCTTTCTTTTTCTTTCTTTCCTTCTTCTTTCTTTTTCCTTCTTTGCTTCTTTCTTTCTTTCTTTCTTCCTTTCTTTCTTTCTTTCCTCAAAATATGCATCTCTGATCCAAAAAGACATCTTTTCAAACTGCTTTGCAGTTCTCAATTTTAAACGAGGGATTTCAGTGCATGGGAACAATGCCTGCTGATACAGCATCAGGATTAAAAGTGATCAAGCACTCCTCAAACATCTGCTTTTGGAGTAACAAAAAGATCCTGGATGAGATCAGTGTTAGAGCTTGAAAATACCCTGTTACTCAACAGAGTAAGGTTTATGCTTTCTCGTGTGGCCACAGTGAACAAGGTGTAATTGTTTTGGATGGGTACTTTGGTATAGATAGAACTTCTCTCTAAATTTTTCCAGGTTTGGACAGGTGTGACAGCAGTAATTCTGTGGCATGGCTTTGGATCTACTCTTATTTAGACTCTTCCCTTGTTCAAAATAGTTCATAATGTTTGACAAGCCACTGTGTAAGCTGGCAAGAGGAGGTGATACCCATAGAGGAGAGATAACAAGGGGTTTAGTGTGGAAAGCAAGTCACATCCCTTTACTTGCAGTGCTACAGATACACACACATCCACACAGTCAAGGATCTGAAAGTCAAGTCCAGATTTTGCGATTCGTCATCCACTGCAGCTTATTAAAACTTCCATCTGCAGGCTTTAATGATATCCAAATGTTATTCTTTTCTTTAACCAAAACCTCATCTGTGCTCACCACTATTTCCCACCTCTGCTGTAGAAATGGCTCCTTCCTTTGTTGCCCGATACCAATTCACATCTTTCAGTTTCCTGGACAGATCAGCAACAGTCAGAGTGAGAAATTACAAACCTTTTAACCGTGTGCAACAACAACAGCAGCCTCCAGACCCTCCTTTTCTCTTTAAATGCACAAACATGAAAGCTAATGGAGAGATGGAGGTGAAATCGCTCTGTCATTTACAGCTCACTATTGCATCTGGAAATGTTTTTTGCTCTTTATGTACCTTTTTATAAATCAGTGTAAGTACTCTCCAGCTAGAAATGTGCATGTACTATTACAAAAGACAGATACTGTAATTTTCAGAGGAAAGAGCAATGGGGTAAAATATTTGCATTTCTCCATTTTATCATGCTTTTTCTCACCTACCTTGAAGTCATTTCTTTGCAACCTGAAACATCAAAATGTTAAAAAATAGAGAAGCTGGTAAAACAGTCCTTAGCAATTATCACCCAGATACAGACAACTTACAAAATGCTTCTCTCTTTCCTCATTCAGGACAAGGAAAATACTAGGTATGCAATATCTTCCTGCTTCTTCATACTATGAGAGTTTGGAAAAATCTATAACCTAAAGCAGTAAAGAAGCTTCTCAAACCGTGGGGAGAAGCTGGCCAGGACCAGGTTATTGCATTTGCAAAGATTAATTGAAAACCTTTCTCGCTCTTCACACACCTAAATGAATGAGAAAAGCATCTGCTTCAAGTTCTGCAACATAAGCACCTGAATACTCAAGATCCCAGCTTAAAGTCATCTTGTACTCACCTGTATTTGTTGATGAAGGAAGGAGTTAATTCTGCTTAGGCTTAGCTTCATTAATCATCTTGTGGACATTGTATTAAGATATTGACTTCTGAATGCAACCAAGATGCAGGTGTGCAAGCAGAAACTCAACAGTCCATGGTCTATTGCTCACTATGTACCTTGTATAGGCCTCCTCCATGGTTGGACTAATCACCAGCTGAGTTAATCAGTAGATAAAGATAGATGAAGGTACGACTTTAGGGCAATCAGATAAGTTGATCTTGAACCAATATGTAGACAGAATAATTAAAGTAGGCCCAGAAGAATAGAGGATAGGTTAGAGATCAAGTTTTTATTCTTTTGCCTTGCATTCATGGGGGCTGCCAAAAGAAGACTTTTGATGGATCAGCCAATGGATTTCGTGATTGAGAAGCAGAACTGAGACAGAATGATGTGAACATGCTAACCTGTGGAAAATAATGGACTTTCAGATGGCTAGACAAATGAGGAATTGTGAACACCGTGGAAACTCTTTATACAATTATTATAGAAAGATATAAAAAGTATTATGCTTGTGATTGTCATTTGCCACTCACTGAGATGATGGCCCAGCTCTGAGTTGTGAATAAATGCAAACCTAGAGTAACCCAGAGACTCGTGAAATTCTTTAACATTGTATATTCTTACTGAATTGCAAGCATCTTCCATATTTGAGTAAGAATATGACTTCTCAGCACATTTCTTCCACCTGGGAAATATAAAGCAACATGAATGCCAAAGAATTTGTATTCATTTTATTCATCATGCATTCAAGATATAGATAATGGACAGAGCAGGTTTCTGGACAGCTTTAGAAATTAGGAAGCTCCAACTCTAAGATCAGAGTTTTCTAGCAAGAGAGGCAAGCACATATCTGCATAGTTCTTCTCTGGCTTAAGCACATGAAATCCTCAGGAATGGATTAAGTCTTCCTCCACAGATGGACAGTGCAAAGAGACCACCACCACCACACTACAGCACTGAGCAGCAACCATTTGTAATGTTCCTTTTTACTGTTTCACCTCTCCCCAGATTGAGGTTTGTTACCATGACTGTGGTGTAAGTCCATGTAGATCTTCTGCTCTGCTTCTGCAACAACTCTGGGTCTGGCCCAGGGATCAGTGTTGGGAGAACACTTTGATCAGTGAAGTGGGAGAAAAAGACATCAGACAATTTTATCTTCATGGAACAAAACAATCTTCAGCTGTTCAGCCAGCTACAAGGAAAATATCTGTAATTGTGTAGGATTTCAGCACAGACTAGGTGTTTGTCATGTCCCTCAAGTGCAACATCATTTTAACAAGTCTCAGTGTCTCTTCTCTAATACAAAACAAAGCGGTTGGAAAAATGAGCAGGACCATGCTGGAAACTGTAAATGTTTAAAATTCCTACATAGTATGAACATACAAGGAGACCCTCCAGTTTCCTTTCAGGCTGGAAAATGCTTGCTACCACTGACCGGAAATCTCATAGACCACATGAGAACAGTTAGGTTCATGGTGGACAGAAGCTATGTGGAACTTCAAAAGAGGCAGATGGAGCACAGTTCCCCACAGTGAAAATTAATATAATTATGTTGATTTTAAAGATATTTACTCTAGCTGAGAATTTTGCCCTACAATAATATTGATAATTATTTTCTAAAAGTTATGTAAAGAAATACAAAATAAAAAACAAGATCTCACCACACCTTTCTAAGCTTAAACCAAAATGTTCATGATCATGGAGAAACTAATTCTAGAGATGTTTTCTGGGTTACAAGGGCTCCACATAAGCCTAAAAAAATCTGTTTCAACCGAATCTGAATAGGGATCACTGGAATGCCTGTCATCAGGTAACTCACCCCAAAATTTTCATTAGCTGTACTTCTTAGCTATTTGATACTTTGATATTTGTCACATTTCAGAGACATTCCTTCCTTCAGATTATCCATCTGACTTACAGCAGCGGACCTTGTGTAGTGGTAATGAATGGGAGAGACAGGAGGGAAGGTGGTGCCACCTGGAAGAGAAAACACAGGATATTAATCAGCAAACTGTGCCCTTCCCTGCGAGGTCTGTGCTGACCCGTCTGCATCGGAAATGCCACCAAAGCCCACCAAGCTATTAGGATGTTAGCACGTTATTAGAAATTAAAAGATTCCATCTTGCCATTTCATCTTGATTCTGACTTTCATTTTAAATCACTTTGTCTCTTGTGCCCTGTTAAATTGATTTGTTATGCTAAATTTGTGCCAAATAAATAATGAGCTTCCTAATTAGCTTATGCTGAAGCAAGGCAAGGATGAAATTATATCCAACTGTCTTAGTGTCTGGGGGCCTATGAAAAAAACACACTGAAGATACTAGAAACCGTGCAACTCCTCAACATATTAGTTGCTATCATGTTGATTTCCAGTGCTTTGATGCTGCAGGGAAGCGGTTGCTTTGAATGCTTCTGAGAGCACAGAGCTTAGCTCTCATCACAGCAGTCTGACAGATAGCTGTAAACTGCAGATGAAAATTCCAGTATGTAGTGGAAAAAAAATGTGCATTCACATATATTTCATGAACAAATAACTGACACACTCCTCTGAATTAATAATGATTATTTTATTTTTTCCCTAAATAACCCATAACCTAAGCCAACAGGCAGAAATAACCTAGGAACTCTGACACCTTTTCAAGCTTTGAAGGGGCCCTGAACTCCTATCCCAGGTTTGAAATAGGGTCTCAGCCTTGTAAAGCACATATACGCATTGGAAAATTTTCCTCAAAAGATCAAGAGGGAATCTTTGCCTCCACCTAAGTCAATGGCAAAATCTTTGTTAGCCATAATCAGCTCCATCTTTAGCCTTAAGCTGAAGATCCCATAAGAGAGGAAAGAAGCAAACCCAAGACTCCAGTATGTCTGTCTGTTGTCCCAGGCAAAACAATACCTGTCATACTGGCTGTTACTGTTGTTATCACTAGTATTACTACTTTTCACTAGTATTATTACTATTAAAATTGTTAGTATCACTGTTGCTATTGACTTCCTAAAGGATTACCAGACAACTCTGGGTATTTTTACATGGTAATATTTCTGACCAAATGTTCTGCTGCTCTTTTCAAACATTGTATTTAATGAGAAAATCAGGAAAAACATAAATTTTTGTCAGGACTTAGATGCTGAGAATAGTGCAGATGAAACAGAGTAAGTATCAGCAACTTTAATAACTAACCAAAGAACACGTCTAATCCCTCAGCCATGACAAGTAGTTTCTTCCTGCATGGGAGAAGTCTCATGGAAATACATTATGAAATGTAATCAGACACATGCATTAATTCCTTTGTCAAGAAAGATAAATACATCTTAGCTGCTAGTGTTCACCATGAGATAAATAATCATATGGCATAATTAGTAGCAGAATGAATCATAAAAAAGGGGAGCTGTTCACCAGATTTAGCTAGAAGCTAGTGATTTCTCACTAGTAGAAAGAAGACTTCGTATTTAAACCACACATCTCTATTTGCACCAGATGAAATCAAGAGAGAATCATTGATTGTTTGCCTAGATAGTAAATACTTCAGTATAAGACTATAAACCTAAGATGGAAAAATTGCTTCACTAACCCAGACCAAAGTTCCATCTGGTTCAATGTCACATTTCCAACACAGGGCAGAAACAGGCACTAAGGTGTGATTAAAAGAATCAAGGCACATGGTTTTGATTGCATATTTTGAAAAACTTCTTCACCAAAAGGGTTATCAAACATTGGAATGGGCTGTCCAGGAAAATGGCTGGGTCCCCATCCCTGGAGGCATTTAAAAGACGGGTAGACATGACACTTAGGGACATGGTTTAGTGGTGGACTTGGCAGTGTTAACAGTTGGACTCAATAATCTTAGGGGTCTTTTCCAACCTAAATGATTCTACGATTCTATTTACAGTGGTGGATAAGCCAGGAGTAAGGGACATCTTTCCCCTGTCATACTGAGGCGTGATGCCTCAAAATGTGCAATCCTACCTGGAGCTGGTCCTTGAGGAGCCCTTCCTGATCCTATTAACTTTCACATTCAGTAGGATCAAGGAAGTCGATTTAAATATATATTGCTTACAATTGACACATCTTAAATTCAGCATAGTCTACTAAATATATAGAGAGCAATGTCAATGCCACTCAGCTATCTCAAACAGCTTCCAGTTTCCTCTCAAGTACCTAATGTTGATGGTGCATGATAGAAACATGTTTTGAAATATAATTAAACAGGTGCATTTTATGCTTTGTCAAGACAGAAAAGTGCTGCAGAGCTGTTGCCTTTGTTGGCGTGGCGACCTGGTTCAGGAA
>BOSO01021589.1:0-48763 GCA_018403395.1 Gorsachius goisagi
TCTCTCTTATTAAACTGTCTCTATCTCAACCCACGGGTCTTACTTTTTATTTCTTTTCTACAATTCTCTCCCCCATCCCACTGAGGGAGGTGGGGGAGTGAGCGAGCGGCTGCGTGGTGCTTAGCTGCCAGCCAGGTTAAACCACAACACCATCCAGCTCTGGTTTACAGGAACTAAGATGCCTGGAGTAAAATCTCAACTGGCGTTGATCTGCTCTAGGCAGCTAACTTCAGCTTCCCACCTCCGTCTTCCCCTCCTGTGCCACAGCTTACGCCGCACTGTTTGATTCATGGAGAGCACGTCTCGGTGTGTTTGTGGCGATGGCGCCTAGCACCATGAGCTGGCATTTTTTGTTGTGTTTTCTAGCAGGTAATAAGAAGAGTCGATAATAAGGATTCAGATGCCTTTTTCTTTTTACCCATTTGCTGCAGTCTATCCATTAATAAGTTTTTTGAAAACCTGGAAACACATTTTGTGGACACGCAGCTTGCTTTTGGGAACTTCTGTTAACGTTCTCACAAAGCCCACACAGCTCCAGGCACTGTGCAAACAGATGGGAATATATAGACTGAAGTAAATACAAAACAGTAGAAATAAATGTCAGTAGATATAAAAATGAGGCCACTAATAATACAGACTAAAAATAACACAGGTTTATAGCACAGATTTTAGTAAACAATATTGCATATTCTAGTAGAGAGTGTATGTGTGACAAACTAAGTTATTGAAGGCTCCACAAAGTTATGTTCTCAGAACTTACTTAGAAAGCTGCCCAGGATGCTAATACAATCAAATACCTGGCGCATCTCAATACCACAAGTGAGACTGGTGTAAAATGTATTGAACTAACATGGATTTTTTTTCCCCCCCACCAAATTTTCATCGGTCTAGGCAGTTAAATGTGAAGGGGGAAAGTGCCCTACAGCGTGAATGCCGAGCTTTTTTTTTTTTTCTCCTTTAAAAGAGAAGCAAACAAACCAAATCTCAATGGCTCCCTCTGCTGTCATGTCTTAGAAGTTTCATTATAGCTGTAAACTTTTAAATTTTTTTTTCCTTCCCCAGTCAGCGAATATCTAGTATTTTCATACATTGTTCCAGCTCTGAAGAGTCAAAGACCCCTTCATCCAAAAGTAAATTCCAGAAAGTGCAATTAAATACCTGCTTAGCAAGGCTGGATCAGTAGCATCCCTTCATGCTTGCATAGCAGCTACACACAGTATCAGGAAAAAAATAGTTTATGAATAGTTTATCGTCCTTGTCATCAGCTTGGGGGTCGAGCTGGATTTAACTGCAGACAGAGAGAGAGATTTTGTCTCTAATGAAGCCAGATCACTTTGCATGAAGCAACTGTATCAGAGAGTAACAAAAATTTCAAAGCTATGGGAACAGTCCTAGAGAGAAAACATGTTTCTCCTGAAACAAAAAAGTACCCCGCAACCAATTAAACAAGCTGGAGAGCTACACTGCCTCCGGCAAGCATTTTGCCTCACTCTTCGCCAGCCCCAAGAGGCAGATGATGACAGTTACCTGGCACAGGTGAGCAGCAATATCAAGGTGCCTTGCCACACCGCTGACAAGGACTTGTCTGCCTCTCAGCATCAGGGTAGGAAGCTTAGCGACAAGCATCCATCAGGGACCTAACTGCAAGCCACAGAAGTCAACAGGTCCCTCAAAAGAACGAGAAGCACACCCCAAAATCTGCCCTCCCACACGTAAAGAATAAAGAACTCCAGGGGATGTCATTTATTCCCAGCAATGTACAAAAAGGGAGGCAAATAAAAATTGAGTTCTCTGCAGCACTTGGTCAAAATGCAGAAGTGTATGTTTAAGAGGAAAGCAAAATACTCGAGTACTTCACTTTCTGGGCAGTCTGTGAAAGCCACCTCCCCAGGCACAGGAAGTGCGGAGGGAGGCAGCCAAGGAGGGACCCGCTCGGCCAGCGCACGTTCCCCCCACCAAAGCGGTGCTCCCGCCACCTCAGCTGCCCGGCAGAGGCACAGGCTGCCGGGTGACACATTCCCCTAATGCTTCCCTAAAGTATATTTGGTGCCTGAGGTTAGTGGAATGACTGCAGCGAATATTTCCATACTAGTCACTGAATTTGCCCCGAATGCTTCCGTCTTCCTTCCACTCCGAACCTGATACCTCCCAAATTGGGAGCTATATTTACCCCTCGCACACTGCAACATTTGATGGTCTCATGGTTCTAAATTAAGCGGCTTCTGTCATGCCTAGGACCAGCTGTAACCCTTCTCTGTCAGGTCTCCACATCAGACTTCTTGGTGCATTTGTGGCGCCCTGTCTAAACCATACTTAGATGCACATTCTTAAATAGCCAGCGGTCATCTCGCTCATCTGATGGTGAAATTGAGATCACTAGATGTTCCCTGCTGTACTTACCCCACTTCCCATTCAGCATGTATTTAAACTGGTGAAAGACAGTCATCCTCTCCCTCCCCAAACTGCTAAGGTAGCACTAACAGCTACAGCTAATTTTGCCTAAAGATTATACCCAGCTGCATCTGTCTCAATCACCTTTCTCCAGGAAACTTGCTAAAAACTGTCACATGTCCACTCCTCCCATATCCTTGGCAGAGCAAAATTATCCTCTAGATTTCAACTTTTGGTTTCTTTTTACTTTTTCCCCAGTACATTTTTACCATTATGGTAGGCTAATTCACGCACAGGAAGCAAGCTGAGTTCATTCTTTGTAAAGCTATACAAACACCCTAATTTATTACTCTCTGTAAAGCTATACAAGAACTGGAATTTATTACTAACTACTTCTTAGCATGAAATGGCTTTACTCTCTGGCTTTACTAGGCTAGGTTCATGCATTAAATTATATGCATCCAAATTTAGGTAATACTTCTAACATCCCAGATTTAGCTTGGAGGTGGACCATCCTAATCTAACAAGAAAAATCTGAAAGAGCTTTTGAAATATTTCCAGTGAAAGATGCCCAAATAACATTAAAATAGCTCCATATTTAAAATCTGCCAAATGCCTTCAGATAACAATCACGGTTCTTCGCTATCAAAGCCTATATACAGTGATTTTAACTTTGGTTTTATTTACCTAGACTGCAAGTGCAAATGACTTCATCAGTTTGTTACAGAGGTAGATACTATATACAGGCATCAGTGGAAAAAAACCCCAAAACATTGAATGGTCAAAAAGTTAAAGATTCCTTCTAAGGCACCTCGTAGTGCTATCAAATGTGAATATAACACAGTGGTCTACACAGTTACTTAGGCCCCAGATTAAGTCTTTTGACACTCAGGTTTGTAAGAAGTTGCATCTTTATTTCCTCCAGTTCACTCCAATTGTTGCACACTTTCTGGTTTACTGGTATTACTGCCCTGACTGGCAGGGCTGGAAGGAGCAATTTTCATACAAGAATTGCTGATATTACAAAGCCAAAAATACTTTTGGCTCACTTATACATGCCCCTTCAACATATCTGATGCTGGAAAGCAAAGGGCTAGAAGAGGAATACAATTAGTTAATGCAAGCAGTTAGCAAGCCCATCCTCCGTGCTTTTTTAGACAGGAGAGAGAACACAGCTTCCCAAAGATCCTCTTGCATCTATTCCAAACTCTGCCTACAGAGCTGGAATAATTATCCTGACTTGGGATCAACCGAGTGTCAGAAACTCTGAAACAAAAGAAGTTCATGAAACTCACCTTTACAGTATTTGCATGCTCAGTTAATTTATTCCTTAACCCCTGCTAGATCAAGAAGCGCCCACATGACTGACATGAAACTAAGGCACGAAGATTAAAGGATGTTTACTGTTCAAGAGAAAGTCTGAGATATCAAAACCAGAAGGCCAACCAAATCCTGGGCTGCATCAAAAGCAGGGTGACCAGCAGGGCAAGGAAGGTGATTCTGCCCCTCTACTCTGCTCTGGTGAGACCCCACCTGGAGCACTGCGTCCAGCTCTGGGGACCTTGGCACAGAAAAGACATGGACCTGTTGGAGCAGGTCCAGAGGAGGGCCACAAAAATGATCTGCAGGCTGGAGCACCTCTCCTATGAGGACAGGCTTAGAGAGTTGGGGTTGTTCAGCCTGGAGAAGAGAAGGCTCCAGGGAGACCTTACTGCAGCCTTTCGGAAAAACTTTTTAGCGGGGCCTGTTGTGATAGGACAAGGGTTGTTTTAAACTAAATGGGGGTAGATTCAGACTAGATATAAGAAGAAATTTTTTACAACGAGGGTGGTGAAACACTGGAACTGGTTGCCCAGAGAGGTGGTAGATGCCCCATCCCTGGAAACATTCAAGGTCAGGCTGATGGGGCTCTGAGCAACCTGATCCAGTTGATGATGTCCCTGCTCATTGCAGGGGGGTTGGATTAGATGACCTTTAAAGGTCCCTTCCAACCTAAACCATTCTATGAAAAGAGAAGAAAAAGACAACCCTCCTTTTCTATAATGCTGTTAATCAGTGAATTAAGCTGGAAGACTGTGGATACCAAATCTTTTCATTTCGCCACACTGCGGATGTACCTGCTGTCCCACACAGGTATCATGAGGCAGTCATTTTGTTTGCTCTCCAGAAGAGGTAGATGCTTGCACATTCGAAATGCTCCCGCTCCAAACGCACCAGACGCGATCCAGCTGTGAGTCAGAAGCCTGCAGCTGGCCAAGGGTGCTGCTGAGCTGGCCAGTCTGGCTGAGAGCAGTCTGAGCAGCAAAGCTCATTGCTCTGACCCAGAACTGTGAGCAGTCTCTGCAGAAGTAGGCACATGGGCAGCAGAGGGGCACAACACAGCTGACAACCAGATGAGCACTCACACAGACATAATCTGAGACTACAATGTATAAAAAGGACTTTTCCCATCCTAGCTCTCACTCTCTTGTAAGTAGTAATTTAACTCGTGTAAAGACATTCTTATACCTGCATTAGAATAATCTGAGCTCAGTGTAAATTATGGTACGCTTGAAATTCACAACCTGTTACAAAAGGGCTCTACCTCTGTAAAGGAGGCTCAACAGTCAGGTTAAAATCTGTAGAATATGTGAGGGAATATCCAACAGCATCTGACCCGTTCTGCAAACAGAAGTTCTGGAAGGAAAACCTAAGGACCATTTCTTCATTTCAGAAAGTATTTCCTCCAGCAATTACACTTGAGCTAAAAGCAAAAGATCCAACTTTCACCTGGGAACAGTTTTTCCTCTGCTGATTCATGCAGGCCCCGATACGAGCGTGAGGGAAGAAATCAATAGGAAAGAGCGAACCCAAGCCGGTAGCTAACCCAACGTCGAGCACATTCTGTCTTTGCACAGGGACAGAAGCACTTGATTCAGTGGGAGTGCAGCACCTGCCCCCATCTAACTCCTATATTTAGTTCTTCTGTAGGTTGCTTTAGTATGCCTCCTCTGGAATACCAAACACATTTAAAGATGGAAACTTCAACCAAATACTCTCCAAAGATAACTAATTGCTAGAGCTTGAAGGTTATTCTTCCAGGAGAAAAAGAGAGCATGGAAAGCCTGGGGATAGTCCTTCTGGGTACACCCAGTGACCGGAACTTGCCAACTGCTTTTCTGTCATGCGCAGTATGGATTTAATCTTGCAAATTGAACACCATTTTGCCTGTAGAATAACATTCCATTTATCATCTTGATAGTTTTCCAGATTTGGTTAAAGGCTCTTTTTAAGAGAGAAAATCCATGCTTAACTTAGTCCTTCTGAGAAAGTTCTCAATGGACTCTTTTGTTCTTGGCTGTCAAATGAGTCATGTTTCTACTGCAGATATATTAATAATTTAAAAAAGATGTTTTGCTATAGAATTTCCTCCTTTTAAAGATTTTCTCAATCTATTCAACTCACATTGAGCTATTTATACAACTCACAAATCATAAAGCAACTACTTCATTCAAGTAAAAATCCAGAAAGGGTCCCAATTTAGGAAGTCGCAACTAGCCGGAGGCTTTCCTTGCTCTTACGCTGTTCTTGAAGTGTTTCACTACTGGTTGTGGTCAGAGGCAGGACATCATATTAGTCAGGTCTTTGGTCCAACTGACATATCCATTCTTATATGATGCAATTTGTGGGAAGCTTTTGATTGCAATATATCTGCCAAAAGGGCTGGGTTGAAATTTCAAAATATTTTTGCAACAAGCTTCTTGAACTTGTTAAAACTTAGGACTGAAGTATCTTTCCTGGACCTCATTTCAGGCAATAAAATGAAATTGTTATCTTTGCATATTTTATTTATTTATTTTTAGGATCTTTTTTGAGCACAATGTTATGAATACTAAAACACCTGAAAGTGTTTAAAGTACTTTGATTTAGAAAGAATCAGGAAAAAGAAAAAGAAACCTGAGTGCAAATTAATACATCTTTTTACAGCCCACATTTCGGTTCAATTCTTTAGAGTTAGTGGAGTACAAGACTCCTACACGTTTTTTGGGATTTACATTACAGTAAGATTTTAATTTAGTCTGTATTGGGTATTAGCCTTGGTGACATTACTGACCAAAGACTTTAGGCTAGACTTAACTCTGTGAAGCTTTGTAATTAAAAAGAACATTACCCCCAAACTTTCTGCCATATCAGAATGTCCCATACAGACTGTGAGGAGAACTACAAAATGGGATCCAAACCAGCCAACAGTGAGCCTTTTATTACTAGCGATGTGAGCTATATGACAGGGGAAGGCTAAAACTGTCTTAAATCTCTCCAGAAAAATTTCATACGCAGAGGTGTGGTCTCCCCTGACTTGGCGCTTCTGTTCTTATCTCTGAAAAGCTGTGGAGAGCTCATCCTTCTTTAAATTTTACTAGCAGATTAGCGGGTAAATTACTTACCAACCCGGATGTTTCCTTCTTGACTTCCCTCCTCTGGCAGAAATGATCCAAGGTCAAGCTCTTACCTTTGCATGGAAAGTTGCAACCACCAGAGAACCGCACCCATCCTAGGAGTGGGCACCCATACTTTCAACTCTCGCCTGTGTGATGAAATACCTGTGCTACAGTTCTTTCCTCCTAGTTCAATCAATCTTAAAGACTGAAATATCCCCAGTTACTATCAACAGATTTATTTCAAGATCCCTTTGCATCCTTTTCTACACCCTCTCTTATCCACGCTTCATCCTGTACCTCCCCCACTAAACCTTTCTTGGTTCCCAAGACTCCTCTACCTTCAGTGTCCTTTCCCTAGAGTTTCCATGTATCCCACCACTACTGACTTCTATTTGAGCCTTTTCCCACTCCACAAAAGAACTTTAAAATAGGGTAATATATTTGCAGCCAGCACATTCTTCCCTCAGTCATCCCCACTTCCCCAGCCCGTCTTCATTACAAGCTTTCAAACCCAGGGACATCCATTTGTGAAGAGTCTGGTGCAAATGTCTCACCCTTTGCATGTCCTTCAACTCTCCTGTAGAAAATGTGATTTATTGTGATAGGTTTATTACATTATCAATTAACTATAGATGAGTTGATGCCTGCTGGTGGTTGAGTAGGTACAAACGTAAAAGTTACTGCATTACATTTTTTGCATTGTAGTTTAAGATCTGTTTCTCTAAAAGTATGAACAGGAGAAATTCAGGGACACTGATACTTGCAGAAATAAATGTTTTAAATGTCACATTCAAGATTACCTTTTGACTGCCAAATGAATAACAATTTTTCTTTCTCCAGCAGTATTTTGGTACCAGCATTTAAGAAAAATCAGGTAGCTTATTTAAATAAATCTTACCACACTGAATGGCTTGAAGTGCAGGACAATAAGTAGCTATTCTGTTCTGTACAACTCATCACACTATTATCCCAGTGCTTCATTAAATAACGAACTCCCAATCTATACCCATAGGGTATTTTTCTCCCTTGTTTCCCATACATCTTTTGAAAGACAAATACTCTGCAGCAGAGATGGTCTCATTTGGGTTCCCTGGTAAGTCCTTGCCTCAGTGGTACCTTACATTCTGAGAAACACAATTATAAAAAACAGCAGCTCATTTGATCTGGCATAAGCTCTGTTTTCACAGACTCATTTTGAAAAGTCAGCTGCATTATTTTCCAGGGTCACCCAGGTAGCAGCACCTCAGACTGACACATTCCTTCACAGGCTGGGAGATAGTCTCTAAGCTCCCAAACTTCAAAACTCATTTGTTCAAATATCTGCATTACACAAACTTTTTTCTCTACTGCTTGTAGATCTTCCTGGGGGATTTGAGGATGAAGGAGGAGGGAAGGACTGGGAAGTACCTTCCAACTTTAAAAAAAAAAAAATTTAAACTTGATTTCTCCCAACTGAAAACCAGCTTTTTATTTCCTGTAATCCTTAGAACTGCATATTTAAGATCAGCAAGCTCCTTCAATTATTAAAAAAAACCCCAAACCCACAACATGAATTTAGCTTCATACTGAACCAAAATACAAATGTGTAGTGAAACAGAGTACATCTGGACAGCATTTCCTCAATTTCCTTTTACCTTAGGCTTTATCAGTGTTTCCTCCCTGCAGGTGTAAGTATCACACGATTCCATCTGTTTCTCATTTTCTTGAAAGATTCCCCATTATCCCTCCTACTTGTTCCAACTGAATAAACCAACAGCTCATTGTTCTTTTACATGCCATAGGTATGATTAATTGAATTGCAAGGAATGGGAGGAAAACATCAAAAGGAAAAGAAGGTACAAAGTCAAAGTGTCCTTTCAACTGAATCTTCGGTTGCAGAGAAAGCAGGTAAGCTCACTGAATGAGACTGAAGTTCCTCAACAGTCACAATCTTACTCTCGGATCTAAAGAATGGCACTAAGTGAGAAACTCTATCATGGTGTAATGCTGCAGAAACGCTGTGTTTCTATACAGAGACTTTTTCCGTCTACCTAAAAAGCCTTGGACACCGCTAAGACAGATTTGGCACAGAAAAAGCTAACTAGAACTTACGAAGTGAAAGTGTTCAAAACACAGCCTGTGTGGGAAACCGTCAGTATTTTTTTTAATCTAATGTAGAACTTAATCGTATTTCATTACCTTGTCATTTAATCAGTACGATTACTGGCACAGCCTGCTCCAAAGACTAACAGTTATTCACAGAAATAAACTAGTAACTGAAGAACTTCTTCAGATAAGCAATTTAAAATAAGCAAGACTAGAAAAATCACTGACCATTAAATCAGCTGGGTAAGTCTAGTAAACATGGCTTGGGACAGGGGAATGTCCTATGCACTGAACACAACTAATTGTCAAAGCCTTGGTAAATATACGGCTTATTTAAAGAAAACGTGAAATAGGGAACCTTATAGTGGAGCGCAAGTTAACTCTAAGACTGTAAACTGATGTTAAGGCCAAGAGCAAAATCGCAACTTTTTGAGAAAAGTGGAAGAGATACATATGAGATAAATGAAAACAAACAAAAACCCCCCACAACCCAACCTCCAAGCAGACCGAATCAGGAGTTCAATGGGACTATGTAAACATACTTAAGTCTTCGTTCAAAAGATTTTTCCAGCATCTGAAAAGCCACACTGAAGTGTAAGTGAAGAATCAGCCTCACAACAGTCTCTTGGCTGTTTAACATCCTTTGTCTTGTACAGCTGTTGGTTCTCTTTGGTGCTCCAGCATTTCATCTACTTCCCAGGACAAGTATTCCATTCTCCAACTTTGACTTTCAGTTTTCCAAAAAATCATCAATACTCACTAGCAACCCAAACAGCAGATACGATAGTTATTTATTAACATTTAAAAGAAGCATAAATTTCAGAAACTAAAAACTTCTCTGAACTGTTCTGCAAGTGGTATTCTTGAAATTAAAGATGATCGATACAACTGGAAGACCAGGCATTACCATAAAATATGAAGTTGAACGGAATATAGCTCAAGTTAATAGCAATTAAGTTACATTAACTTGAAGAAATTAATACAGTTCTACACATTTTCTGATGAAGCACCACACTCACAAGACCCAGTGATGCATCTCATGAGAAATAAGCTGCGAACCAGTTAAGCAGTTGAAAACAAATTGGCAGCCAATTTAAGTAAAAAAAGAAAAAAAAATTATGGTAAAAATTTAGTAGCAATGTTTTCCAGAGAACTAGCAGAAAAGGGATAGATTTATCATCCAATGTATTCCAGTCACACAGCACAAACATCTGAATTTTAACCAATTTAACAATTCTGTATTCCTGGGGTGGGGAGGTGGGGGGAAAGATATCTTAGTCCTTTCATCCTGTTTTACATAGCTGCTAATCTGAACTGACGCAAATACTTGTAAAATTCTTGGGTTATATTAAAGAGCAGCTGCATATATTAATGCTTGCAGAATAAAGTGCCAGCTTTTTTTTTTTTTTAAACAGTAGATATACAATTACAGTAGATAATGAAAGATCCACAACCTTTTATCTTACTCTTTTGCTGAAATGTTATAGCTTAGCTCGAACTAATGCTAAACCTCCATTTAGCTTGCTCAAATGCTTAGTTTGGAAATTTTTATTCCTGGACTAAGCATAAAGCAAAGATTTCTTTTTTTAACATCTGAGTTTCTTTCAGATGTTTGCAGAACAAGAAAGAAAGGATGCATAAATTCAGAGTTCAAGATTAAAATGTAATGCTTCACATGAGGGCACAAATCAAGACAGCTTGTTCATCTGAAAGCCCACAAGCTCAACTTAAAATACAGTCATCAATCTAGAGTATCTTGTTTCATTTTACATGAACATCCACTCCGTTGTCAAGATGCACATAAACTTGTGCAGGCAGATGAAATGTTATAGTATCTCTGAGTGGATGAGATTCAAAACAAAACAAAAAAGAAAAAAGTAATTTCTCAAATGTTACAAACTAATTTTACAGGCAAAGGAAGTTAATTCAGTATTAAGATGACAAGTGCAAATGCACACAGGATATTCAAACAGCTTACAAACTCTCACTGTTAACACATCAGTTATCACCACCACTACAATTCAGAAGAACACTTAGAGTGGACCCTTGTATTTAAATAACTGTATGCCCTTTAAAATTCTAATGAAATCATGTCCCTTTCCACCTTTCTGAATGCAAATGCTGCAGAGTTAACTTAAAAAAAAAAAAAGGGGATACACCACATGGGAGACTGAATTCATACAGTTATTAAAGCAGTATTTCTCTATTTACATCATGGCAAACAGGATGAGGCAGACAGAGACAAGCTAAACTCTGCCAGATTTCCTCTGTCCAAAGAAGGAAATAAGTGAAGTCAGGAACTTTTTTGTAGATTGTAAAAACAGCATCCAATGCCAGCTTCTCTCATGGGCATCCAAAGGAAGCAGCAGACAAAAGACGTGACGGTGGAGTCTTCCCAGAAATGGTAGGGAAGTGGGAAGGAATACTTACTCAGATGGGAGTAAGAAACTCACCACCTCTTGAATGTCTGACTAAGAACAGATTTCTGGAGGAAGATACTTGAAGACCCACCCATTTACACTCTGCTTGCAGGGTGGCAAAAGAGATTCCTTGTGAGATATGCAGGGAGGACTGGAGGAGACATCCAACTTGTGTTTGACTTCTGCTTGTCAGATTTCCACTTGTGGGGATGGACGAGGTCAGAAAAGAACAGGTAATACAAACATTATGCATCCCCTTATACTAATAAACAGCAAGTTTTATTATTAATATTTGGCTTAGGATCCCTGGACACTGAAAGTATCATTAATAAAATGCTTCAGGATTATTATGTCAAGAGAAATACTGTCAAAAGCCTGTACTGGATACAAATTTAACTTTGTGAACTGAAAGGTCCATATTAATCATACTAAAATGCACTTTATTAAAATATATGAAGTAGGACAGGCAGTATAGGACATGTTTTGAGGAAAACATGTCAGTTGTACACTAATATTGTAATTTTATATGAGACCAAAAACTCATTTACCTAAAATTTCTATGATCCACAGAGAAATTCTTTTCTTTCCCATGCTAAACAATGGCAGATGCATCAGGCTGAAAATAGAATAAATAACGATGTGAACAGGTTACTTTCAGTGAAACTTTCAAACAGACTGAATGAGACCAAATGGTCAATTCTCATGCCAAAGAATTCTCATCTAAGTTACCATACTCTAATGTACACAAAACCAAACAAAATTTAAATCGGGTTTTGCTGCAACAGAATGGAAAAGAACTGCTCACAATCTCTCCAAATTTATCAGTAAATTATATGGATCTTCACCTGACAAAATAATAAACAAGACACTGAAAAACTGGTAAGTATTTCCTTAACAAAGTGGTTGAAAAATGAGTTCAAATAGCTTTGAAAATAATGTAAAATCCATTCCTAAAGGATAATTGGTATTTGAATGTCTAGAATTATTCATTTAAAGAAAAAAAAAAAAATCAGTGCTGCAGAAAATTCAAAGACTGTCCACACTGGATTTTCACTGCGCTAGATTCAGCTGAAGTATTTAAGTATCTTTCCACTGAAAGAGCCACCAATAATTTTGAAAAAATTAGGTAACTGCTACTTACACAATACAAAACACTGTTGCTTAGTTGAAGCAGTTTCAGCTAGGAAAGGTGCACTGATACCTGTACATCAAAACAGCTTTAAACTTCTTTTTTAAAGAATACGTTTCAAGTGTGTAAATTCTCCTATGATACAGAAAGCACTTCAAAACAGAACTTTTGACTAAACAGTGACAAATATTTAAGACGCTTCCTCCTAAATACAAAGTTATTTGCACTTGACCATGAGTTCATCATTATCTTTTGTTCGGTGCCACAGATTTGTCTGGGATGAGAATCATTTTGGCAAGGGGCTTTTGCATGTGAATTTTGCAGACAGTGCATTATGAAACTGCCAGATGATCCAGAAGGAAGAAAACAGAGCAAGAGGATTTATAGAAGCAAGTATTTGATAAATTAAGCCTAGAACAGCAAAAGACAGGAAGTAGTAAAATTTGTCTAGTTAAGGATATCGAGTTTTTCCCAATCTGAGTCCCTCAAAATAAAGCAGTGCCCACGTTTGCCTTAAGCCAGCAACTTGAGCGTTCAACTGACAGGAATTATTTCTTGTCAAAGTCAAACACCAAAAAACCTGCGTTAAAGATGCTGATGTTAAAAAGCCAACACTCAAAAGTTAGCAAAGCTCATACAACTTTAATTTGTCCCACTTGTGTTGGCAGGACAAGCCTTTCAGCAGCAACTTCTCTGTATGAATTCTCAGGTCTCTTCAAAGTGGAAAAGTAATCAAAATGGAAAATACTCTGCATTTCTTCCTTCCTCCTGGTATCACATATCATATCTCACTGTACACTACTGAAATCTTACACTGAACACAGAATTTTTGGGGTTTTTTTTTTCCCCCGACAGGAGCCTTTCCCAGTTTTAAACATTCTGCTGCATCCCTAGTTCACCAACCCAGAGGGGTGTAGCTACAGTGCATGTAAGCCTATTCAACAGTGGGTACCTGCTTCTGAAAGGACACATCTCCTTCCTTCTCCTCCCACCATCTCCCTTCTAAACATCTAACCTCACAGAGAACTGCTCAGATCGCTAAAGCAGCAGAAAATGTCTTGAACTGGCTCAGTATGGATCACAGGAAAATAAATGCTGGCACAAAGGAGGAGGCACTGGGAACAGAAAAGGGGTTCCACTGACTCCTCCATTAGAAAGTTAGCAAGCAGCCACCACAACAACTTCACTGTATTGAAAAATCAGACCAAAAAATGTATTTCTACATTTATTTGAGATATTAAGCACCATTCCTTTTCTTTCTGTAGGAAAAGAACTCGTGCATAAGGAAGCTGAAGGCTAGAAGTTTCACAGGTCCATTAACTAGTACAGCACTCCATAGCTGATTTTACAATGTTATATACTATTTTTACAGTACTTTATATGCACATAAAATTCCTTTTAATTTCAGCTGCACATACTAAACTCTCAGCAGTCGGCAAATCGGTCGCAACATGACTAACACCATCAGCAATGAAACTCTTCTATTTGTGGAATTGCTAACAATCCTGGAACAGGAGAAGAACTGTCACAGCTCTCTAAATGTGATCACCTCCTTCTCTCAAAATCCTGTCTCATTTTCCAAGCTTTCAAAGTCTGCAACAGTGATGAACCCATTTTATACTAAACCTGATTCAATCCAAGAGCAATGCTCATGCTATTAGAATAAAAGAGGCAAGGGGTAAAGCAGGAAATACTAACAAAGCCTGCAAAAATATGAATACTGCAGTGGAAGCAAACTAAGGTTGCACATGCAATCAATTCCTGAATGCCTGCCTCTAACAGTAGCTTCCTTTTAACTTGAAACTTCTGTGCATTTTCCTAAGATAATTTTGTAACAAAGAAGCAGAAACATGCTGACCCCTTGAAGGATCACCAGAAGGACTACAATCTTTGGACTCACAACACCGACCTTTGCCACTTCAACTGATCAATGACAGTTGGAATAATAGGCAGTGATCCATAAATCAGCCAACAGAGGGAAACAAAGTAGCTTTAGCCTCTTAGCAAGAAACAGAAATGCACAAAAGCAGCAATTTTAGGACTCAAGCCAAATTTCATAGGGTTTGGACTTGAAACCTTTATCTCCCAGTCTCCTCTTACAATATGCACTTTGCTTATCCCTCCCTCACCCTACTTGCTATTTGATACACATCTGCATTTAAGCGAGATGGCTTCTTTTCTCAAAATATGAGAGCGGCTTCTTCCCTTTTAAGCTTCCAGAACACTGGCATTAAAAATTAAGATTCATATTTTCTACTCCGCAGTCTCATTTGGTGTTTGCAAGGTTAGAAGAGTGCAAGGGGCTTAAGACAAGAGAGAGTAAAATATAGCAAAATAGTCTGTATTCAAAACAAACCTTTGCCACTTAAGCTCCAGAACTTTGATTGCCAGAATCTGTAAATGTAGGACTCGAAACACAATATAAACATCTGTGTTGGACAGTAAGACATGAAACATGTTCAAATAATATGTGGTATTGCTATTTTAAGCTATAACATATCCGACTTCTACATTGCTGTTCTAAAAAGAGAAAGCTATCCCTGGAGTTTGGTACAGGCTGTTCAGTATTTTGTACAGTCAATATACCCGCTTAACATTTTTTTAATATTCTCTTCCAGCAGACAGAATGTGTTGCTATATAAGCTGAAACAAAAGATATAATTTTTAGAAGTTAAAAAGTAGTATAGAATTACCCAGTTTAATATGTATTCTAAAATTCTTGTTGCATGGTTCTAACAAAAATCTTGTTAACATGTCTATGAATATGTCATCTCCATGGATCAAAGTATTTTTCTCAAAATATTTTCAAATGGGGAAAAAACACCTGGATGTTGGGATAATGAAAGAAAAAAAATTTGAGAAACAGAGTATATGCTTGCTAAACAAGAATTATGTTTATTTAGCTAGTGAATCACCTAGGAGTAAATTTTCACTTTCATGATAGCAATCTGTCAGGCTTGCAAACACCCAGAAATAGGAATTAAAGATTATTTTAAATGTAGTTATAAAGGTCATAAAAAGTCTGATTTAGACTGAGGTACATTTACTCAAAACTGAGATTCATTGAGTGGTAGCAAACAAACAGTTCCTCAGACAAATGCACTTTTTTCAGTATACATGTTACAGAAAAAAAATAAAGAAATGTGCATTAACTGGTGGTGTCCACCAAGCTGCATATTAATATTCTCTTACACCAAACGGTTTGAAACAAGGGAAATGTCATTCTAATATAATTTTATGTTACGTTTCATTTGGCTAAATTGCAGCTTAAAGTTGCTTTGCCATATTAAAAGATTACTACAATAATTTTTCACATGAACATTTAGACTCGAGTTTTACTCCAGGACTAAATATGGCATGATTTGCTTTTAATCTGTTGAATAGCTAAAAACTGACAATTAAAAAAACTACAACAAAGAAAAAATTAAGTTGAAGCAATGTGAATCTCACATCATTGAACCACTTCTAATGGTTAAATGTTAGTATTTAACAAATTCAAAGAGTTAATGAATCCTTGCATTCGTTCGGTCTCCTGTGCCTTAGCTAGGATGCATAAATACAAAAGACAGCAGATACTGGTAAAAGCTTCAGGACAGAAAGTGCTTGACGAAGGTACAGTTCTCAAGTGTGTTTGGTGAGAGAGTATAAGGGCAGATGCACTGATGAGAACCATTACAAGAAGAGTCAATTTTGTGTTAAAGTGTTCAAAGATGTCACCTTAAGCAGAAAAAAGCTTTAATAACGTCTTCTTAGACATATTAGGCATTTCCAGAGTCTACATCATTAGTGTTGTAATTCTAGCAGGACATCTCCATATAGTTATTGTTTGTTTCTATTTCTCTCCTGGAAAAAAAAAACACAACAAAAACAAAAAGGAAAATCATGTTAATACACACAGTTCAACATTATCTGCTTTCCTCTCATTAAAGCAGTTGTATTGCTTGCAATTTCTCTAAATCAGGCAACAAGAACTCAAGGAAAAAGCTTCACTTTTTTTCAGGAACATGAAATACCTAGTTCAAGTCAACTTCTTAAAAAGAAACACAGAAGTATACATCAAACTAAAAGGCAAATATGTTCCAAAAAACAGCTATCAAAAAGAAAAGGTTTTACAATGTTACTTTTAAATTACTTCCAATAAAACATATTGCACAAGGTGAACTGAGTAAGGAGACCAAGGGACCTACAAACAAGGCAAGAAAAAGGTACCCTAAATCTTCTGCTTAACTTGCCAAAAAATGTTCTGCATGAATATTTAAATAGGTCTACTATCCATCCACTATATCCCTGAAAAAGTGAAGAACATATTCCCAGTTATCTCATTCAAAGCCCACTATAATGAAGTGTTTCAATGTGCTTAAGATCAAAAGGTAAAGAAACGAGTTGGCCTGGTACCACCCCCTCCATTCAAACAAATTGCTCAAATGGCAATAAAGAGAACTTAAAAAAAAAAAAGAAAGCCATCCATAGTTTTTTTAGAAACTACTTTTAATAACAAAATGCAAAAACAGTGAGGTAGAAATGGCTGGGGGAAAAACCCCCACCTGAATGCAAGCCTGAGCTGCAGTCAAGACCATATTCACTACAAAGCCCTCACAGCACTGCGAGATGTTGAATTTGGTGTAAAGGAACAGAGTGTGTTTGTATTGCACAAATGACATTACCGTGATAAACAACTTCATACAGTTCAGGGCTAAAATACTAATTGCACTATATCTCTACCAGGGACTAACAAATTTTTCCTCTGCATTACAAGTCCAACAGGGTAAACAACATTTTCAATACTTTATCTTCATCCTCCATTTTCTCTACTTTATTAAAGATAAACATATACTTGGCCATTATGACTACCTCTAGGAAAAAAATAACGAGATATGGTTTATTGATCTGCTTTTGCCTTCATTACATATCTTTTAGACTGTAAAAAGACACTGTAGTTTGGCTATAAGACACAAAGAATTTATCTTTCAATAGCATTTCCTATCTTAATATGTGCAACTGAGCACATTATATAAATGTTTTAAAATACCTTCACGGAAGAGAGGTAGGTTCCTCCTCCATTTAAAAAGAGAACAAAAAACTAATTTCCAGTATTTTTATTATTATTGCATTACACAGCATGTTATGAATGGAACATAAACATAGCAGGGAAAAACAAAATACATCAGGAGGCATCTGAACAATGATTTCAAAACCACTCTGATATCATGCTGAAATTTCATTATGCTAGAAACTATTCAGGATAAAGTGCAAATTAGCATATGAACCCAAATAAATTCTGCCAAAAAGACACTATAATGAAAGAAGAGGATACATAACATTTATACTGGTTATTAGACTACGGCTGATGATCTGGTCCTCTCCAAGACAGACCTCTGAGTTGCTTCAAGATGAACACAAAAAAAGTAAAGCTCGCACAGAGTTCTTGGTCACAATAAGCAGCTCACAGTCCCAGCATCTCTGTATCTAAGATTGTAAATTCTCTAGGGCAGAACTTCAGTTTATTTAAAGGGAGAGTAATACATGCACTATGCTGCTGGAAATATTTTTTTCTAGTTCAGAGAGACATGACTAATATTTGCATAGGAAGATACGATTTTTAAGATGCGAGATTGATAGTATCCATCATTAATACAAACTGATATGTTAACAGTGCATGTTTCGGCTGAAAACAGATGATCACTGGCCTCATATCTCACTATGCATGTAAGGCATTCAAAAATAGCCTGCTCATGCACATCTCGGATCATTCGTCCACTATTAGCAGACTTCAACTGAAAGAACTGCACAAAGTGCTGAAAAACACTACTGCACTATTAAGTAGTAGCCTATGAAACTGCCATGTAAAATAATGAAATATCAGTATTTTAACAATTTTAAATACTATCTACATTCAGACAAAATCATCGGTTCCTGCCTATTTGCAAGTATTACATATGTAACCACCAAGTCAGGCTGCCTAGAAAGCCTCTCTGCGTTGCAGACTGCTGCACAGCGAACTGACCGACCTTGTGCTTTGTGTAGCCTCTGAACTCAAAATGCATTTAAGATCATAAAAATTCAAAGTAGAAAGGGAATGATACCCTGCCTATCTGCTTCCAGTGGATGAAATAAAGGAGGTGTTACGAATGTCAAGTCCCTTTTGAATTCTACAGAGGAAAAAGGCTTCGAAACAACACCAGCTCACTTTTCCTGTAGTCTCAGAGTTGCGTATCACTACATTTATATTTAAATACTTAAAGCAGACATATAAATTCGCCATTTTTCAATGCAAGTGAACAGTAGGTTCTTCAGATACTGGTATCAGTGATATCTGGCACTCTGTACAGCAAAACGGCCAGAGAGAAAACCCCGATTTATTCAAAACACAGCTAGTGGTATCACACTCAGAAGCAAACTAAACTCCTCGCCAGCTCTAACTCAGATCACACTCGCTACGGCTGCCTTTTCCTGTCTCAGAAAGTGTTACTCTTCTGGGTTTTTTTGGGTGGCTTTTGTTTGACTGGTTTTGTATAAACAGTATTATTGACAAACCAGCAGAAGACTTTATCTCCAGCAGGCTTCCAGTGTCGGAGCAGATGAAGTTTCCAGCATACAGACTGGATTCCACTACACTTCCCTTTCACCCAACACATCTTATTTCTTACATTCAGATGAGCAAAACCTTTGCCATGTCTCTTGCAATGCTCTCGGACAAAAAGCTTCTCCAGTCAATTTAAGCTCCCTGCCAAAGGCCAGCGTCGCTTCAGAACTCACCAGGGTAAGGTTACCCAGCTTTATGGGGAGTTTATGAACAGGACATGGAAATTAAGTACCATTCAAATTAGAACAACATGGGAATGTGTCAGCTGGTTAATGGTACCGGCCAGCTGTAGACCATGTGGTGAGCAGATTTTCACACATGCAAGTAACTTTTTACACAAACTAACAAAACCAAGTGAAGGTAAACCTAAAAATGCTTGGGTCTTGGAAACATGCACTGATCTAGCGCAAACAAAAATACGGAGTTAACTTGGTATGAACTGTAAGGCTGACTTCTTTCCAAATTTCAGTTCTCTGAATTCAGAGCATTAATCAAGTGATCCCATGCTGAAAAGTAGCTGCAATGTAATTTATCCTCAGACTTAACAAAATCTCTGTGCTAACACAATTTCAAAACCCAAAGCAACAAAAATGTTTCCTGAATTTGCCAAACTTTTGCATCTTACTTCAACATGTAAAACGTTCATGCCTGAAGCTGTCTGCTCCTCTCCCAAGAGAGCAGCTCCTCTCCCATTCTCACAGCAGCTTCAGAAGGGAATGTGTAGCACATCTTCATTGCTTCACTGCAAACTGCAATTTCATCTTCAGCTTAAAAACCCTGTTCCTCTGCAACGTAAGCTAACATGTCAGGCTGCATTCTGTGAAGCGAGGTGCAGGCACACATCTCCTCTGCCAGCTCCGCAGCACAGGCAGAAGAAACACCTGGCAGAGGCAGAACAGACAGCTGCAGAGGTGGTGAGGAGAAGCCACAGCAAAGTTCACGAAATATCATTTGCTAATAGCATCAGCCATAATCTGCAGTTTATTGCACCCCGGTGTACCATTACAGCTATGACAGCACAAACTTTAGTGCTTGAGAACCACAATGAAAAACAGATTACTGAGAAAACTGAAAAATGCTAGAAATAGTTTACTCCATTTATTAAAAGGATCTCATGGACTGTTAACATAAACTACATTACTGAAACTTCAAAATGGTGTAAAATAAAGGTCCTTTTTAACATCTCACTCTTGTCCTGAGGGCAGAGATTACCTCAAAAACAGATAACAATATTTAAATACATTTTTCTGAGAAGCACTTCTGGGAATTCTGAAAAGTTAGGAGGGAAGGATCAGATGGGAAGGATCTCTAGAAGCCTCAAACGGACCTAGAAATTTTTCCTGTGGAGATACCATCCCCTCCCTAAAACACTAATTTTCTCCTATTCCTTATCCCAACATGAAAACAAGGCACAAATTAAAGTCAACACAGGCAGTCAAATGAGGTTTTACAACTCCAGAGCAGTTCCTTCTCCTGGTAAGCCTTATGAATTAACACTCATCTGAGACCCTGCTGCTGCAGATCATTTGAACTCCAGACAGTAAATAAGGCTTTCAAGCATATAAATATTAAGAAAGTCTGAAAAGCTAGACCTAGACTTCTAATTTATTTATTCTTCTTATTAGTTTTGATGGCATTTTACTTATTTCAATCTCTGAAAAATACTTAGCAACAGTAAAAGTGTGAACAAGTTACAGTAAAAGGGTAAATAAATTTAAATTTGAGCAGACATATGCATTTTTAGCGGAACGTGGACAGACCGTATTATTTTATTATGGTAACAATAAAGGCAATAAGAACTTAATCCACATCTGAAATTCCACAACCCACTAAATAACAGGGTACAAACATTCAGAAGGCAGAGGTGGCAAAGAAACCTAACTACTTTAAAAGATACTGTAGGATAACAAAATGAGTGAAGGCTCTGCAGAAACTGAGCTTGACACCATGAGCCAGAAAAGCCCTTCCAGATTTTAATTAGCTATGAGACAGCCATTTTGGCAAGTTCATTTTAAAAATAAAAAATAATAATCAAGCTTCTAGATCCTCATTGTTTGTTAACAGTGCTGACATTGTTATAAATAGAACATAGTAATCGTTATATAGGTATAACATCAGCTTTTGAAGACTGACAACAGATAGCTTCTAACGACATCTATGGAAACTGCATTCAGTGACGATCACTCTCCCAGTAAAAGGAGCAGAAAGATGACACTGACACCTTTGTTAATTTTTCTCAGATGCCCATGGGCAACAACAACAAGACCTTACTTAATTGTTCTGCTAAGGAATCTATAGTAGCCTTGGAAGGGAAATTAGATCCACTGCAGGGCTTATAAAATACGCTGGGGAAGAATTGGTCAGACCATTTTTTCTTTAAGCCTCACCACTCAGCTCTTTGCACATGGGTAACTCAACTTCCAGCCTGCCATGAGGAAACTTGAACTTATTTTATCTTGGTTTCTCATTATTTTCTACAAGAAAATGCAATGAACATGCAAGCTTATGTTTACTTTTTCACAACTGACGGTAATCCCCAGGTACAGAAGCAAAACAATAATTATAATTACCTGTCAATACTAAGTACACTACCAGACCTCTGAAAAACATGCTCACAAAGAACTAGGCTCAAACAGCTCATCATCTGATACAGATTCTTGTAATACATCATTTCAACTAGATGAATCTGAAGGTTAAAAAGCCAATCAGTTTCAATGTAAAACTTAAACAATCCTCACTGAACTGAATCTACAGAAACGGATTTACTAGATATGCAAGATCTGTATGGTTTGAAAGTGTCATTTTTTCCAGCAAAGCACCACCAGCAATCTTCACTCTAGTTTCTGCTAACTAGCTCATCTGTGGCATCAATCAGTGAAGCCAGGCTGAAGTACCGCATGGAGAGTCACACAGGTTGTGGCTTCCTTGCAACATGCAGGCGTATTTCACCCCTGCAAACCAGTGTTGTAGTCAGCTTCTTAACAGAACAGCCGAATCTGAGGAGACGTAGCAGGAAGCAGAAAGCTGCTGCATGGATTTTAACAGCTATTCCTGTATACTCAAGGTTCTGCTTTTGCTTTGGAAGAAGAGATTTAGAATTACTCCTTTGCTTTAAAAGCCACAACTTAAAGACACAGCATTTAGAAAAGGGGGAGCTGTCACAGACCCAGCTCAATTCAAGTTTGACATCTTGTAGCTTGTCTTGTAGCTACCTTCATAATTAAGAACAGTAAAGAATTAGATTCCAAAAATGACTGGTCTCTTAAGAATTAAGGTAAACCATGGTTGATATTCCTAGCTTTTACAATAGGGGTCCCTATTTTACACGAGAAATTAGTCTTTCAAGTCCCAGAGTCAAGAGAATTTAAATCCGCTCCATAAAAAGGACTCCATAGGCTTGATTTTGCAGGCAGAAATTTCACACCAAAAAGAAAAACACAACAAGATCCATACAAGTGTCGCTATACATTAAGACCACCTGTAAGTTTAATGGCATCCCATCTCTTTCATTCAACAGTCCAATATTGCACTTTCCCCGTTGGCAGCATCTTGTCCCTTACTAGAGAAAGGCAAACCACACCACTACTCAAACTCTTCCATATTCACTCTGTATGATACCATATTTTAACATCCAGACCCCTCTATACTATTCCCATCCTGTAAGAAATTCTAAACACTACCTCTGGTCATCAATTGTTTCTGTTCAAACGCACAGAAAACAGGCGCATTTGAAATCTATGTGTCTATAACAAGAGAACTTGCAGGTCATTTTTAAGTGTTTCCAAAAGACTAAAGATGCAAAAGCAAATAAAGACATGGCAAATAAGCGCATCATCATGGGATGAAAATTCTGGATCAGTATGTCTAGAATTATTCTAGCTCCAAATAATCCTTTTCTCCTGAGACCAGGGGTACATACTCATCTCACGATCATCAAGGGAGGAAAAATAGATCTTGTTTCTACTTTCTGACCATATTGCTTTTTCTTCAAACAGACACGAGCCATGCAATATTGTTTTCATTTATAAAGACTAACCTGTAGATAAACATCAAGGTCAATGAAGTTGCAAAATAATGGCCCTTGAAACATCATCAAAGCCACACAGGAAATGCAGGAGTTTCTCAGAAGATGTTACATAATCTGTTTTATTTACTGTTTTGAACCTCTTTTAGATGGAAGTACACAAACTTTAAAAAGTTGTCTGGTACAACTATCATTTTACCTGTTTGCCTTGACTTGTACAAGGACTGTGGATGTATCTGTATCTGACTTTGATGTTATAACCTAGTAGTTGATGGTTCGGGGGTAAGGGGAGGAGGAAGTATCTACAGTTAAAGGATGCCTTCTCACTTCCCTCCTTCCTTCAAGATATTTTTAAGAAATATCAAATCAAGTATCAAGTCAGCAATGTATCAGAGTGGAAAGGAGTTACACTGCTTATCACTGCAGCCTGATTATGACCCAATTATCAGAGAGACAGAAGTTACATGAGTATCAGAAGGGGGGGGCAGGGGGGGGGAATGAAATGTCTCCCTTTGAGAGTCAGAAGGTTTTAGCTATATCAGCATTCCTATTACAAAATATGCAGTACAAGAGAAGAAAGCTAACATCTTAAATGCTTATTTACCTGCCATTTAAAGACTTCCTGAAAAGTAAAAATTCCAAATGCAAATTAGATAAACAAAAATATAGAATGAATTCCTCTATCTTCTCCCATGGGTAAAAATTAATTATTTTTCTGAACTATCTCACTAAGAAAACCATCTAAAGCATTCTACAGCTATGTGGAACCATGATCATCTTTTCCATTACATGCTACAAAAGGGGAATTTTGCACCAAAAAGCACCAAAAGACATCCTAAGACAACAGGCAATTGCAGGTTAACAAGCCAGCATCTGAGGGTGAGGAAGTTATAATCTTCCAACAACTGTGTTCTTAATCAGAGTCCCATTTCATTTTGATCCATAGATTTACTGAAGATCAGGCACACAACTACTAACACAGATTTTTTCTTCTTTTCAACACATTTTATTTTCCTAATGTAATTACGTGCTCTTAAATGGCATATTTTAAGACTTCTGTTCCATGGTTTTAGATCTTATTCCTATTGCTTTCTGTTGAAAGACAAACACGTTTTTAAATAATCTGCACACAAATATGCACATTTACACCAAAAAGCAGCAGTCCAAAATAAGGACTAATGCAATTTCAAATTATTTTTATATACTAGTGCCAGAACTCATGAAAAACATCGCCAATTTCTTTGCTCCTTCAGTGAAAGATCACAGCACTTGTATGTTTAAAATAGGACATGGGAACGTGAGCCGCAAGTAGTGTGCGAATGATTACTGCACAAATTTGTTTCCAGCCCCAGTTGTAGATACCTTACCCACACCAGGGTCACATCAAACAGGGGTAGACACTAGAGTTCTAATATTTATGCTTAAAGAGACTATTCATCGTCATTTGCAAGTAACCTTTATCAAATGGCAAAGTTACTGAAGTTCCATGTTAATCACAGACTATTCATTGCACTTTTATAAGTATACTGCCATATTTTAATAAAACATACTGCTAGGTCATATTGGAAATTAATTATTGATCCCCCTGAGTTGTTAAGATTAAACTTTTACAACCAATTATTTTAAAATAAGTTAGCTGGAATGATGAACAGTTATAAAGTAAATTAAATCCATAAATCGTATGCTGTTTACTATGTTTATATCACTGGCTGTATGAAAGTTTGTTACCACCTATGCAACAACATAACATTAACTGAACTTTAAGGAACATGTAAATGACTACTGCTGCTTGATGCATTTAATATTTTATTAACAACAGCAAGCATATTTTTCATGACAGAAACACTGGAAACAAAGTGACTGCCACAGCTGCCACAGAAAATGGGCATTGGCTTAATTTACACAGTTCTACTGGCAGTAGAAAGTGTGCTAATTTAAATACAGCTCCATAAAAGCCTAGCTGGCACTAGGTAATAAAGGATTAGTCAATTAACCATAAACCAGAGCTTTACAATACCAATTGTTGCATTTCCAAACTATTCTTGAAGCATAAGAGAGTTAACAATTGTATGCTTACAATTTAAAGACAGGTTGTTTGTACACTGTGTGATAAAAGAAGAAACCTGGAGGTTTAAAATCAACACTCAATCATAAGAAAATGATAAAGATGAACCCTCAGTAGCTGTAATTAGTTTAACGTGGACTTCCTATATTTTAAGTACATATTCAGTTGCTTAAGGCATATCTCAAATCCTTCTATAAAGATAAAATTTATACAATTTATACAATGCTGTCAAAGAATCAATGCCTACTACACAAGTACCTTGACAAGTTTGTTTTCTCCCAATAGTATTGGGAAAGGTAACTGTTAACAGGAGTCATACAGATACTGTATGTTTCCCTATTAAAGGAAACAGTGTTACTTTATTACGCAAATATGCACAGTCACAGTCATCCAGTGACCTACTAAATGCTGAATTTAGTACCTCAAATTTTAAGTTTAGCATACATAGGCTCACTACCAATAATCTATGTTCCCCCTCTCCATTACATTTCATGGCTTTCCTCTACTACAGCAAAACCACAAATAAAACGTTATCTTCCTGAGTTGCTGGGGTATGTCTGAATTATTACTCCCTTAGTAAGTTTTTTTCCACAAAAGTAGGTACTTTTTCAAGCAAATAAGTTATTTGTGAAGTGTCTTAAAACACCAGAAATTAAAAAACACTGAAACATGAAGGCTACAGAGAAACATGATAATCATAGTCCTTCTGAAACATTATCAAAAGCACAGTGAAGTTGTACTAAAGCCTGAAAAAGTCAAAGTTTTCCCCTTACATTGAATATTAGTTAAGAATGTGGCCCGTCCTCCCATCATCAAGATGGCATGGAAGTAACCATCCTGATTTAGGGCATATTCAGTTTTCTTTTTAGAAAAAAAATTCAAAAGGCATTACACACTCAACTGGGATAATTCATCTTGCCTCCAAACAATAAAAGACTTGCAACATGACAATTTATTGCAGAATTGTGCAATAAAACTACAAAATTGATTTGGGGTATGCATGAGACTGGTCTATAGGAGATGCAACATGTGTGTTGAAGGATTAGGAATGTACAAGGCTGGTGGAACCACAGCTGCACTAGAAACCTAAGAGAAGTAAGGAGGCTGTGAAGCAGGTGAAATTATTATGCAGCCATAAATGTGGCAGCTTCAAGAACTGAACAAATTCAGGACTTTACATCCCACAAGGCCCCTAGTTAGCATAAACCCTAGACTTTTGGGGTTTTTTATTCAGTAGGCAGTGTGACAGAATAAATGGAGAGCACTATCACCAAACTGCACTGATGCAAACTCCCATTTCTGAATACTTGCACATCATCTAACTGGTACAATAGTTCCTGAAACATTGCTAACCGTGAGACAAGTCATATGTTTACAGTTACTAGCAAGCTTAGAAAGAAAATAAATATAGCAAAAGTAAATATTGTGGCCAATAGTGAACACAAGTGTTATTAGTAGGAAGAGTGTACACAAGGCAAAGTAGACAAGTACTATAAAAGAGCTTAAATTAAATGCCTTTTTCCCTTGTCTGGTTTTCTGAAATACCTCCAAAACTAAAGGTTTCTCTACAGATTTATCATAGCTATACTTTTCTTCACAGAAATAAGTCACACTTTTTTTTAAGGAAATGCACTATGAGAAATGTCCAAAAAATTATTCCGGTACTATAAAAGTCATTACACTATCACTTCTGTGTTTCACAATCGTACCAAAGACATACTGAATGAAGGGGAAAATGTGCTTTTCACAGTAATCATGCTGTTATTGTTTCGTTAAAGCAGAATTGGAACTGAAATGGGTTAAGTAAAGTAAGCTTCTCCTGTGATTTCAGGTCCTTTTAGTCACATTTTAGTAAAAATCTGAACTAGAAGACTTCAGTTATGGAAAATACAGTCAATGCAGGTTTTGTTTACTTTGAAGAGTAAAACACATCAGAATTCCACTTATGCAGGCCTATGTTAGTATTGTGGTTAAACACATGCCTGTATTAACAAAACAAGTTATAAGAACTTAAACCTTTTCATTAAAAGCCAGTTATATCAAGTACAGACACCTTGGGTAAAAAGCACCACTTTCTTGATTCAACACTCGCATACAGAAATTCCAGTTGTATGAAAAACAAGGTTTCCAAAACCAGAAAAAACAGGAGAGCTACTATAATGACATTGATTTCTTACCCTACGCATGGCTTCCTCCTCCTCTTGACGCTTCTCATAATGTGCAAAGTCATCAAAGATTGAGGTGGTATGCTTGAAAGTAGCAATTATTTTAAGCACTTGCTTGGCTTTTTCTAGGGGTACCTCTTGAGTGTCCCTCGAATTGGTAACCGGTTTGTTGTCATTGTTTTCCAAGCGAATATGCCGCAGTTGGTTATTGGGAACGTCTTTGACAAAGATCCATTTGACATCAAACTTCCCCTTCCACTTATCCTGAGACCAGACACCAGCATATGCATTGTAGTCCACAACAGACTTCATCTCAGCCACTCCACAGAAGTGTCCACTGCCATTCACACTGAAGAGTAAATAGAGTGGGCCTTTTCCGTTCAGGGAACGGTAAGCAGCATCCAAGCGCTTATTACCATGTTCAGTACTACACCAGATAGAGTACTTAATGGAGCGATGAATATCGTCCTCTGAATAACTTTTGATTATAAACACACGTCCATTCTTCAGATTCCAATCGAAGTCTTTGGGATTGTAGTTGTTTATGGCCTTTAGTTTCTCCAGCACTGGGTGCACTTCCACACCAGAAGGTGAGGAGCTGACGGATACAACACCTAAACCAAAGTTCTCACTACCAGCTCCGTTGTTCTGGCTGAAGCCCACACCCCGATTACGAGGAGCTACCCAGCGGTTTTGCAGCTGTTGCTGCTGCAACTGGTGAGGCTGGGCCTGCTGCTGAGGTCCTTGTTGCTGCTGTGGTTGCTGTGGCTGAGGCTGCTGTTGAGGCAGTTGGCTTTGCACCAGTGGTGGTGGTTGAATTAATGGCTGAGGCTGCTGGATTATAGTCTGAGGAGGCAGTACTGGTTGGGCTGGGGGTGCTTTTACCACTGACCCTTTGTCATCCCAAGTTCCAATATTCATGTTGTGTTTTATAGGTGGTGGTGGTACAGCAGGGCCCCCAATGCCCACATTACCTTTAGGCTTGAGTTTCGGCTGAGGTTTAGCAGGCTTCCTTGCAATGGCAGCCCATGAGGTTGGTTTAGGTGCTGAACTGCTAACTGGGGGCACACTGTTTGCTGCAATGCTTGTCATACCTGTACTGCTCAGAGCTGAACCTACAGTTTTTGTTACAGCAGCCGTCATATCTCCACCAATTTTCAGTCCAGTCATGCCTTGCTCAATGCTGTTAATCCCAGGCACCTTGCTCAGAGTATCACTGCCAAATCCAGCCTGTCCGTCTGCTATGGCTCTCCCAAGAGAACTAGGTGGATAGCCATAGCTGCTGCTGTAAGCAGAGCTTTGCGTTGATTGTCCCTGAGATCCACTTGTCCCCCATGTAGAGAAGTCTGCATTCCCAGGAAAAAAATTAAATCCATGCTGTCCAAGAAATGGAGGGGTATTTCCTAATGCCCCAGGTTGACTAAATACACCATCAGGTATGTAATGGTGTTCACCATTACTCATTTGTCCATAAGTTGTCAAGTATGGCATTGGAGGGTCACCTGCAGTTGACCATGCTGCTTCGCCTAAAGAGTATGGAAATCCAATGGATGGAGCATAATAACTAGGCATATATGGGTCTGACATTGGTGGATAGCTGTTACTCTGCAAGAAAATAAAACAAAAATCAGCAATATAGACAATTGTGCTCAGGGCACAAAAAACTAATACAGTCCAAAACATTTTTAAGGATAATCTGAATGCATTTTTAACTTCCACCATTCCTCCCAACACAAAAGATGAATGAGCTATCTGTTAGATATGGCCATTTTTTCAAGAGGCCTTTTCTAAGCACTGAAGAGCCCCATTTTTTGTAATAGGTTATCTTTATTTTCAGTTACTGAGCTAGGCTTAGAATGCCTCTATATCAACACTATTAAGAAAGTAACAAGCTAGTTTAAAAACCAAGTCATAATAACTGTAGTTTCATAAATACAGAAAAAATGCTGCAACTATGATTTAAAGTTTTTTTATTCTTAGGGGGTTTTTGTCCAATTTCTCACTTCTAATTGGAAACACCTGCCAGAACAGTATAATGAAAAGGATGCAAGGATGCCTCTCTGTTTCACGAGGAACAACAATCAAACCATAACTTTTCCACACTATCGAGAATGGGCATTAAGTACAGTCTGTGGTCTAGTAGAACAAAGTTTGCTAGCTAAATTCAAATTCCACTCCCAATACTCCTGGGAAATCACAGCATTTACTTCTTGAGAAGATAAAGCTCCAAGACATTTGAAGGACTACTCCCATATGACTTCTGATGTTGTTTTGGGGAAAAAAACTGTACATTATCATCCTCTAGCTGATGCCTACTTAATGTTGTATTATTTGAAAAAAATGGAAAGGCAAGCAAAATTCTCAAAGCCTTTTAATAATTTGCACTTTCTCCCTCTCTCAGGACCCCAACAACGTACAAACTTAACTTAATGAATATTAACTTCTGACTAGAGACACAATTCACAGCTCTGAAAATAAGTCATTAGCTTCCTGGCAAGAGAGTGATACCAAGCTGTAGTAATATTAAGCTTCAATCTATCACGCAATCAACTGTGAGCTACTTCTATCAACTTCAAAGGAAATCAGGTCCAAGCAGTTAATGTTTTCTCAGAGCCAATGAAACTGTTTTTTTGAACTGCATCCAATCTATTATGATTTCATTGTAAATTTAAGGTGTTGGTTTGGGGGTGTGTTTTGTTTTTCTGAGTTTTTTTTCCTCAATCTTCTTGTAACTTCATCTTTCTGAAGAGCAGGAGACATCAGAGCATACTTTTTAACTGAAGCTTTTCCAGAATTATTAAAAAGACTTTACCTGTTTAAGATATCGTATGATGAGATACAATATTCAGGCAAGTAAGCAATGCTTTTAAGAAATATCATCCAAAAATTAATTGTCTGAAACTCAGTTGAACTCCAAAGTTAACTTCAAGATAGTAAACAATGTTCACTTACCTGATTTGTCTGACTACTTAGATATGGCTCAAAATCATCATCATTTACTGCATCCTTTTGATGAATCGAACCGTTTTGTACTGAAACTAGAAGTAAATCTGTATTAGGTATACTCACTGGAAGATCTACCATACACTTTTAGTCTAGATAAGACTTCTTAATCACCTGTACATTGAAACACTTCTACTTGTGCTTTGTTGAGACTGAAGATATTACTGTTAAGCACCACTTAGTTAAATTTAAAGAGAATAGCTCATTCTGTTGATGACCATGATCAGATCTCAGGAGAGGTCTGGAAAGATGGCAACCAGAGCAGACTACTCCTGACTAATCTTTCCTAAGCTCCACAGAGGAAAAACTATAGGCACACCTTATTTGCACAGGCAGTAAATCCAGCGTTTCCAGAAGTACCAGACCAAGTGCAAATGTGCAGACCAACTGGATCAGATATATTCAATAGGTTCAGGGAAAGTTGCAACATACAGCTTTCTCCTGCCTGGAGGAAAGTCATTACCCACCAAGACAACCATGAAGGGCACCACTATTCAACTATTTCGTTCTGTGTTTCCTACATAAACATTATACTGTGCTGCATTAGTGGCATCTCTGACGCTCAGAGGGTACACAAAGCAAGCCAAAAACAAGAGCTAAAGCCCCCAAGGGTGATTACAATTCTTTCCCAACATATATGCCACTACAGACCGGAATCTCTTCATACCTGCTGTTCTTGGCCTCCTACTACCTTTAGTTTCATCCAGAGCATTACACCTACCTGGGATTTTCCAGCTGCCCAAATTAGTTGAAGTGTCTCTCCACCCTCCCCCAGGCTACTGTTCAAACAAAGTCAAATTGCACAAATTTCTAAGTTCTACTGTTTCCCATGGTGCAAAGCGGAACACAGACTTAAACCAGCAATTTGCAATTATACAACTTGAAGATGAAGACATCTTCTCAAAAATAATGTACTGTTTTTTCTGAATGCAATTTTTTCGTTATTTATCAAATAGGTTCAGTGGGAAAAAAGTTCTAGAGTGATCAGTAAGGTATGCTGAGAAACCACAACAACAGAAGTTACAACAAAACAGCAGATTTTCTGACAGCTGGAAACACTGAGTTAGGAGCTGACCCCGTGGTTTCTCTCTTTTAGCAAAAGCTTCTGAAAAGCATATACAACCATGTAACTAAAGCTTCAGCTTTGTTGGAGTTACTGTCTAAGAGTTGGTTTTTTCTGTTTCATGGAGGGGCAGGTGGGGCATTGCCACCCAAAGCTCACATTGCAAACCAAGTGGTGTCTGGACCAAGTCACTTCAATTTTTTTCACATTTGACTAACATCTCTAAAACGAACTGCCTTCAGGGAATGAAACTAGCTGAAAAAAATGACAAAGGAACAGATACAATCACAAGCAATAACTAAAATTCGGGAAAAATTCATTAACTTCAGACAGCAGTAAAAAGAGCTAAAAGTTAATAATTTAACATAGAACAACAGAAGATTTTTTTTCCAAAGCAAGTATCTGGGAAGGAAGAAAGCAACTCATGTTTTCAATATCTTCTTGGAGTTTTAGAAGTCAGAACACTTGACACTTCAGTTACTACAAACTGGCACAGTACTTTTGTATACTAGCTACATCAAGTATGACCAGCAATGGTGAGCACAATGGGTTTTAAAACTTGATAGAACAATATTTCTAATTAATTACCAAATTAAATTAACATTAGGTCATTTGTCGTTTGTTTTTTTCTATAAGTAACAAGTTTCAGTTAAGGTCATTAATCATCCTGAATTTACACACAATGGTAACATTAATGAGCTGGAACACTATATTCCTCTCCATGTTTGGCCCAGTCACACAGGGGATGAGCCTCAAAATCTTTTGTCCATGCCACATCCATCGCTTAGACTTAACCAAATAGTATGGAGAGCACAAGTCTCATACACAATTATTTTATACTGAAAAACATAGACAGCAGCATACAAGTTTCTTAAAAGCATGCAATCACAAATAAAGTAACAAACAGCTGCATGTCAGGACTAGAATCCTATCAAAATTAATCTCCTCATACTGACAGCTAATCTTCATAAAACGTGCATCTGCTGTGTTTATTGTTTCAGAGGTATCTAAAGGTCACTGAAGACAGAATTATTTTTGGTCTGCCATTACAACTAACAGAATAAATTGTAAATGTATTTTACTTTCTTATTCATTCTGTATCGAGATCTTAAGTCAGCAACACAAAATAGTCCTACACCAACATCTTTCCTAGTAAATTAATACATTTTCCAATGAAATGGCATCACTAGAAGTGTGTTTCTTTGGCTTTTTATTCTAACTTTACGTAACATGTTAATAATGAAGAATGTAGCCCCCACACACAGATTTAACAAGAGCAAACAGATTAAGATGCATGCCTCATTCCCAAAATCTCACATTAAGTGTTCCAACTAAACAGGGCAGTGATGAAGAATGCTAATTAAAACTAATCTACAGTTACTAAAAATATCTGTAACAATCCAACCCTGAAAATACCGTGCACTTCCGCAAACACTGAAAACATACGATGTAATTCGATATTGAAAAGAAATAACTCATCATATAATGGAACTTAAGAGCTTGTACTCTTTTAACTTCTACTGTCCTTTGAATAACCACTTGCAAAATGCACAAATAATGGCCAAAGGCATAATAATAATTTTTTCATTAGAAAAAGCTGTTACACCTTGATTAATGTGGAGAATAAATACTAAAAGAAACACGTAACCTTTCATTCTTGTTTTAAACCTAATGCTTACATTTAAACCTTCTACAAAAGCAAGAAATACATACATATATATGTAAACACAAGTCAGCACTTTCCTGTCACAGGTGTGATACGCTGGTACAACAAACAAAAGGGAAACAAAAGGAGTTTCAGGAATACCAATCTCTCACCAGCACCACCCTGTAAGACATCATTTGACTGATGCCATTTCTGATGTTTTATGTCAACTGTACAGTAGTTGACAATTGGAATAAGAAAACTTTCAAGACAGGACAAGTTACTTATTCAAGTCTCTGAAATACCAACATTAATATCCAACACAACAGACGAATAGTACTGTTCTACACACTAGAACTTCAATCCCACAAATTCTGGGAAAGGGAAACAGCAGGGTAAACCAATTTATAATCAATTGCAATAAAGCATCAAAACCATTTTACTGGACAATACAAATGAGCTACCTCCCAATATCATTTGTGGGTCTAATATCTTTTGTTTCAATATGAAAAATACTCTTATTTCCATCTATACACCCCTTATACTGCTCACTCATTCTTGCATATGCTTTACCAGACGTGAACCTTTTTGCCACCCTCTTTAACGTTGTTACTCTTACACACAGAACCAACTTCAGATTAGTCTGTTAATTCAGTACCACATCTTCCCTCGAAGCTCCTTTAAGCTGGGACCTATCATGACATCTGAAAAAGATTACTGTTTGCTAACACGTGGTCAGTAAGGATTGCTGACACTGACTTAATTTATCCTCTTGAAAAAGTCTCTAACCCAAAGCCAACTACTTGTGCTACCATCTTCAGTCTCCTAGCCCTTGAATCTAATGCCAAATCATAACTTAGTTTCATTAAATTGACATTATACCAAATAATTTAACAGAATGGAGGAGATTATTGTTTTATTTCACTATGGTTTTCATTTAGGTCATATTCTCACCACAGGAATGCATAGTAAGTATCCATTATTTAAAAGGATGCACCCCATAAAAATCTAAGTTCGGGAATGCAAAAATCTCTTCCTTACATAGCAAACTAAGAGGTGCGTTTTGATTCAAACATTCTCCAGTATTTAGAAATTATGTAAGTTAAAGCTGACTCACATATTTTCACTATTCAACAAGCTGCAACATAACACGCAAATAGAAATGCTTAATAATTCCACTTCATTTCATATATATGGAGCATGGTTCAAAACCTACTTGTATGATTCTCTAATAGATGCATCTCAATAATCTCGCTAAAACTGAGATATGGTAATTCAAAGAACATGAGGCCAAAAACTACTTGCTAAAGTGAATCTGACTTTTCTTCTCCTTTAAGGGCAAAATGGAAAGTATAAAGACAAACTATTTCAAAGACTCAAAGAAATAGTTAAAAGCTCCAGTTTGGAGACAAAAGGTAGAAGTATTAGAATATGAGAGAACAAGTATTCAAGAATGACCAAACTGAGAAAGTCTGAGGAGGTAAACACAAGTTCATTTTTCTCTGAATGCAGAGAAATTAAAAGGAATGGACCAAATTCAGGAAGATTCAGGAACCACGTGCCACCTTGTGACACATGTAAGAAGAAGCAGATAATCTGCACATAGACAGAATAAGTACGCTGCGGATAACATTAAATGACAGTTTGCAGAGAACAATTAGATTAGTTCAGATAATGAACCGGGGGGGTGGGGGGGTGGGGGGGGTGGGGTGGGTGTCACCCAAAGAGTACATGAGCTCCAAAAAAAAAAAAAAAGTCTCTTATCTGCATGAAAAAATAATAAGCATATTAACACATGAAGGTAGCTGTGTGCATGCTGTTCTATAGCTTATCTTGCTGAGCACCTAAGAATTAAATGGGCACAAGTGTGCTGATTAGGTAAAAAGAATTCCCAAATAGAATATTAGTCTCTATATCAAAGATAACAAATTCCAGACCAGAAATAAATTGCAAGATATAATCTGAGATGCTGTTTACGACAGACTTGCCAAGAATTTTAGAGAGAAGAATATTAAGTACTTAGTTCCTTGTTTCTGTGGGAGAGAAGAAACCCCACTGAGTATGGTATTTAAGATGTTGACAGAAACATGAAAAAAGTAGAAAAGCAGGCGGCCTACAAACACTGGGAGAATATTCTATAGTGATGCTAAAATAAAGAGAAAAGCCCACAAAATTTCTGAGAATAAGGAAGGTGATGTGTTCTGCTCACAGATATGAGTAACTAAATAGTCACATGGCTGTTGTCTCGCAAGCTAAGGAAGCTGTTCGGAAGATTCTTCCTGATGATTCTAGTACACTGATTCTATTCACTGCACAGAAAGACCCAAGGTGTACTGTTAAAGAGAGTATACAAGCATATCACAAAGTCAGCTAAAAAGAAATAGCTATGTTATCATCTGACTTCAGACATTAATCTTCATTTGCAAAATAAGACGTTTTAAATTGATGTACCACTGTGCCACAGTAAAAATGCTGGGAAATAACATTTTGGTACACAATTTCCTGTCATCTTGCTCTGAAATAAAAGACATCCTATTGCTACATTCTCTTCCCACGATTGCCTGAAGACACATTAACCTCAATAAACAGCAATATTAGACATTTATACAGAAATACAAGGAATCAACTTACCTTTATTTCCCTGTCCTTTAGGCCTCTGTATACAGGAAAGTGGGGGGGGGGGGGAAAAGCAAAACAAGTTCAGTTAGAATCCTCTAAGGTTTACTTCAGGGTAATTCCATTTATTTGCCAATTCTGCTCTTTTCAACTTAAATATCAGTTTAAAAACTATTAAGAACATGTTATAAAAATATTACATTAGATTTAAAAATACCACATAAAATATTAAAAAACCCAACACAATAATTTTAAAATTTAAAGAATTTCACAAAAAACATTTGTGAATGTTTTTCATTACAGCATGTGAAGCTTAAATGGTGTTGAAAATCTGAACAAATTAATTTTGATTGCCCCCCCAAGAAATATAAGCAATAAATGAAGTATAGGGTAAAAGAACAAAGAAAGTTAGTAGCTTAAGATTACCATCAGAACTAGAACTTCATTATCCTATGTCATCTTTTAAGTTGACTGATGGGTACTTATCAGTGAATAACCTACAATGCCTTGCTTTTTAGATATACAAAGGAATATATAGTGATACTGTAAGCTGAAGTACTTGTGCATTCCTTGTCTAGGCAATTATATTGAGAAAATGATACAGACTGTATGAAGCTTTCAGGCAAGGAAATAATACCTTAAGGAGGATTTTTTTTTTTTTTAGGATTAGTCATTACAAAACACTGTTAATCTGTCATGCACTAAGAATCACTGTAACACTACAAGTTACAGTATCCTTAATTCCTCTGTAACAAAATAAAATAGCTTAGAAAAATGCTAGCCCATAAAAATCTAACTCATCTTCTCAAATATGTACAACTAAGCATAAGTGGGTCTTCAGACTCCATCACTCTCTTAACAATTCTTAGTCCTGAAAAACTCAGTATTGAGAGGTTTGAAAGTTAAGGAGGCAAGCACCTCCATCTTGCTTTTACGTGCATCTCAGAGTTATCATAAGACTGTTTAACACTGCTCCACCTAAAGCTGCACCGGTTAGTCACCTCCCTCTCCCAGAGAAAAATCTCTGTAACCTTAAAAACCCTAACCACCTCATCTTTTGGGACGAATCTAATCCAGACACAAAGGCATGCAGAGACCAACAAGAGATATGGAAGCAAAAAAGTTGGGAAAAAGAAGGCTTCGTGGAAGACAGAGCAATGAAAAGCTAAGAGATCACTGAGTTAAGAGATCACTGAGCTAGAAATAAGTGCATAAAAGGAAACTGGAGAGCATGCAGAGACAAAAGAAACAAAACATTAATGGCAGAGAAAGAAAATAAAAAGGGACAGGAGGCTGCAGGGCCAAAACTTTTGGGGAGTGGTGGAAGCCCACGGAGGAAGCAGAGACCAAAACAGAAGAGCTTCCAGCCAGAAAGGCAGGCTAGCAGAGGCCTACCAAAGATAAAAAAAATAACAAACTCTAAGCTCCGTGAAAAACCACCTAAAAACGTGCAGGGCAGCGCATGGAGAGAAACAGAGGAGGCCGGCTGGAAGAAGCGGAGACCGCAGGGAAGGAGCAGAAACCCGAGGCCCGAAGGCAGAAGAGGTGGGTGAGGAGAGAGAAAGAGACGAAGAGAAAGGATGCGGTAACCAGAAGCTGGAGACACTGCGGGGCGCGCAGAGGAGAGGAGAGGGCGCCGGGCGCCGCGGGGAGCCCGGCACCAAGGCGCTCCCGGAGCGGAGAGGGGAGCCCGGAGGGGCTTGGCCGGGGAGGGCTGCCCTGCGGGACGAGAACACGCAAAGGGCGGCAGGCCGGGCGGGAGGGCCGAGCCGGCCGGGCGGCGGGGCCGGGAGGCGCGGGGCCAAGCGCCGACGGGCCCTGCGGGCGGGGAGGCGGAGCGGCCCTGGCGCGGATCAGCGGTTATAAATAGGGGCTGCCGGGGCCGGGAAAAGGGCCCGCCACCCCGGGCGCCGCCGGCTCCGACTGATCGCCGCTCCCCATGGCGGCGGGGAGGGAAAGAGGGAGGCAGGAGGCCGCAAACCGCGGCGAACCGCGCCGCCCCGGCGGCGAGGGAAGGTGCAGGCGGCCGCCCGGCCACCGCCCCCCCCGCCGGTGCTAACGACGGGCCAGGGAAGAGGAAAGGGCAGGGAGCGGGCGGGCGGGCGGCCCCCCCGCCCCGCGGCCTGTACCTGGTCGACGCTGGTGGCTGACATTCTTCACGGGGAGCCGCGATCCCCTCGCTCCGCTCCGCCTGGGCCTCGAGTGATTCCGCACGCCGGGGCCGCTCGCTCGCTCGCTCGCCCGCCCGCCCGCCGCGCCGCTCGCCTCCGCCGCCTCCTCCCCGCCGCCGCCTGATTGTCGCCGCCGCTGCCTGGGCTCGCTGCCGCCGCCGATCGGGTTCCCGCTGGAAGGAGCCGGCCAGCCGGACGCAGCGCCGCTTCCCCCGCTGCTCTGGGCTCCGCTTCCCCACAATGGCGGACGGGCTCCGGCTCCCACTTCCGCTCCGCGGCGCCCTGACCTTCCGCTCCCCCTCCGCCGGCGTCGCCACTGACCTTTCCCTTCCCGTCCCCGCCTCCATGTCACGTGGGGAGGGAAACCACCCCGCGCGCGCCCGCCGCCCGCGACTCCGAGGGCGCGGGGGGGTGGGGCCTGCGGCGCCCGGCGGCGGGTGCGCGTGCGCGCGGCGGGGGTGGGCGGGGGCAGGCGGAAGGAGCCGGTGTCGCTCTCCCCCTCCCCGTCAGCCAGCGGAACGCGCATGCGCCGGCGGGGCGGCCGGGGGACGCTCGGGGAGGGGGCGAGAAGTAGCGCTACCGGCCTCCGCTGCGCATGCGCGGGGGGGGCCGCTTGGCAGCAGCGGCGGGGCCGGCGGCGCGGTGAGGGGCTCCAATGGTGGGGGGGGTCCCTGTCCGCTGTCTCCTCCGCGGGCAGTCGTGGCCCTCCCGCCTCCTCCGCGGCACCTCCGCTCGGGGTTGTACGCGGCGGCCGACGGGGGAAGTCGCCGTTGCCGCGCCGCTGCGATGCGCTGTGGGCGGCTGGAGCCCGGGCTGCCTGCTGGCGGGCTTACCTGCTTGTAGCCTGTAGCCCTCGCCCACCGTTCCTGAATTTGGAAGTCTCTGATGGGGGTTTGGTGGGAGAGCAAACGGTGGTTTGCTAAATGCATCTTTGTGTATGCAGCCGCTTTCGCCTCCGTCGTTCATGAAGTACGCAGGCCTCAATCGGTGTAAACACAAGTTCAGCAACTGTAGAGGGCGTTCCCCCTAGCATGTAACCATCCACAAAAGCCAGGACAGCTCCAGAAATCCCAGGGGAGAATTAAGCATTTATAAAATTGAATCTGAGAAGTCGGCATGGTGGTTCATAAGCTGCTTAAGAGTTTTGAGGAGAGAATGCCTTAAACCACTTGTGTAAACATACCTGTCGGAGCAATAGGAAGATGCATCTCCGAGGACTTAAAAGTCTGGGACCCTTTTGAAACTTGGAGCACGTGTTTTTTCTTCACAAAGTGAAGGGTGTCGGGTTTTTTTAGCAATAGCACAAAGTGATCCTGGGAAATAACTGGGTAAGGAACAGTTCCAGATGAAAAAGGCAGGTTATAGTGGATAGTAATTTCTTACTGTGGTGAAAAAGTGAACATTCTACTGGAAGTTAACCAAAACTGGTGTAGGTAAGACTTGCAGAGTGCTCATTTACTCTGTTGTAGTGCAGTCTGTAATTTTGAGAGCCACCCATCAAAAGAGATATGCTAGAGTCCAGAGGAAAGAAAAAAGTATGATGAAAGGTCTGGAAAATAGGTTCTAAAAGAAAAGATTGAAAGAAACAGCCTTGGTTGGACTACAAAGAAAGACATCAAACATTTTTATGCATAAAAGATGCAATCGTTTCTGTCCACATTCTTTCAAACAGGACAAAATATCATGGATTTAAACTGCACCTGGCAAGGTTGAAGTTGATCTTCTCTTATGAGACCTGGATGAAGTAGTTGACCTTTAGTAGATCTGCAAACTTAACTTTGGGTAGGGCTCCTTTAAAACACGATCTAAGCAAGTAAGACTGCACCCCCGCCTCTGTAACACCACAGTTACAAAGCAGGTGAGACCCTTAGAGCTAGTCTTTTACATCATATTTCTTTCCCATTTTCCCCTGTTTTCCTACTCCATAGGTAGCCATAGCATGAAGGGATTCACCCTTCTTGAAGTGATTCTAGTTTACATCCAAAAAATAAAGATTGAATAGGCAGTGGAAAAGTCAGTCAGACAGAGCACCGGCACTTAGGTGGAAAGACCGCACATTAGGTAGTCTCCTTACTGATAGGCTAGACAGTGATTTCTACCTTTGGTTGGGGGTTTATTTGTTTGTTTTCCTAGCATCTTATTTCATTTAACCACAGTGAAATAACTTCAACCCTGGAATACTTTCTGGTGAGGTCATGGTGTGATTGTGATAGTGCCATGAGAAATGTGGATTCTAATCTCTTCCCATTGAGGGGAGAGTTCAGATCTCAGTATTTCTTAGGTCACAGGGACTGCTGGCCATGGGTAAGTCCCACAAAGTTAGATGTTGAGTATGGCATTGAGAATTCCAGTTTTGATCATGGAGACCTAAACTTGACATCAGGAACACTAGATAAGAATCTGCCACAGAAGTCCATCAAGGAATCTGGGCCAGTGAAACAGCAGGCTTCAAACCATCTGGTTCATAGCACCTTGCCAGTTGTCAGGAGGGGTTTTAAACATTGCTCCTCTTACAGAAGTACTCTATTGCTTTTGAGAACGTGCTGGCCCCTGGTGACTTAATAGCATCTATTCAGTTGAATATACAATATAATAATGGAATAAATAAAACCTGTAAGAAATTTTAATTCCATTTATAATGGTTGCTGTGATTTGCGTGACAAAAATTGAATGTGCTGCCAATATTTCCGGGTTTTGATGATGTTGATATCTGTGCTGAGAAGTGTTTCTACGTTGTCCTCCTTATCTATACCATTAGGAATGTGGTAGAGTGAAAATTATCCTTAAAGCGAGTGCAAGTTCAGCAGGATTCCAGTCTGCATTGCAAGCTTTGCAAAGTCTTAGGCTCAAATAAACCTTTTTGATGGGGAAGAATGCAAGCCTCCAAGGACTTGCTGGAATGCTCTGTGGCAATTCATTCTGTAATGTTATAGTTCAAGTTCCAGCCTTATGTGGCTCTAGAGGCTTTGCAAATATATATGGTTCATTTTTCAAAATGCTTTTAAGCCTCTTTTTTTTTCCCCCTAATTTTCCATTGTCTAATAGTTGCCTTCAGGAATATCATCTGCGATCTGAACTATGGTAGTTTGATTCTACCACCCTTTGCCATCGGATTATCATATTGAAGACTTGCATGATCCACGTGCGTGACTTGCTGAGTTGGTGCAGATGGAGCTAGGCCTAAGCCGCTATGCCAGCAGTTCTCCAACTGGACTTAATTGGACAGGGGGTGCCAACCAACAGTCACAGTTTCTTCAGGACTCCAGTTCCTCGTGGTTATTTGAAACGCATAGCGCACAGATGTGTGCTCATGACCCTGACAAGGTCTTGGCGCCCTTCTAGAAATATAGCTCTAGACTACAACAGAGCTCAGGAGGAGGACCTGTTTAACCATGAAACCATGTTTAACCATGAAATCAGTAGGTCCTTATCAAATTCTTCCCTGTTACATTCAACAAAACCTTTTTGATTTTTCCATCACTGCTTTCAGAGTAGTGATTGTGCCAACTTAATGGTGAACTTAAAGGGCCAAAGGATGACTGTGTTTACCCTTTTGAGATACAATTTTTCCCTTCAGCTTCACTGGACAAAGCCAAAGAATATATGTGGTTTAAAAATTAGGAAACCTTTATGGTAATAACTTCTTTGAAAATGATCAAGATTTAAGACACAAGTTCTTAAGCGCTCAGAAAAGGTAGTGAGGATTCTTTTCTTAGGCAGTAAAATGTAAAAAAGACCAAGTCCAAATAACCATTATTTTCTCATATGACTCAGAGGCTGTTGCTGGACTGTAAAACAGGTACTTTGTCAAGTCTTGGCTACAGATAGAAAGTGGCCCCAAGGCTCTTACAAATTAATACCGGACAACAGACAAACTGTACATAGCGTGATGCCTGTGTTTCTCAGTGTGGCTTAACAGCTCAAAAAGACTATGAAAATACTTGTTAAATAAGTAGCAAATAAGTGCTACTAGTTGTCTTCTGTTCCTACTGCCTCAAAAAAGTATATTAAAAAAAAATACCAGTGGATTATGAACTAGCATTGGTGAAAGACCTTCTCCAAGCAGTAAGATGGACTAGGTGGCCTCCAGATATCCCACCAACCAACGTTTTCATGATTATCTGGGATTGAGAGTCTGTGGATGGTTCATGAGACAAAACCAAAGATTGGGTGTAGGTCACTGCTGAGGAACTTGCCTTCCAGAGTGTCCCAGTATCCCAGGCATGCCTTCAGCTGCGCCTTGGATTACACCTGTGCTCCCTGGCTCTGGGGTCAATGGACTGGGCCACCCAACTTCATCGGGCATGAAGGATCACTGCATTGGCAAAACTCCTCATAACACAGCTATAAACGAGTGAAAAACAGAGCTGAATTGCAGATAAATCACCAATTTCTCTCTGCGTGTGTGAGATTTAAGAGTTCTGAGCTATTAAAAATAGACGTTTATAAAGACATTATCATATATCATTTAGTCAGTGGCAAATAAATAACTACATGCTCTGTACCCTGTGTGAAATTCAATCCTATGCTGAAGACAAGGGCAGGTCGCAGATTCCAACAAGCATTCTTTTCCAAGGTTTGAATAGTTTTGAATAGTACATTAGCATCTATGGAACTGGGAATTTCAAAATACACAACAGGCATTCGACAAAATACACTGACCATAAAAGACTGATAAAGTTGTACAATATGTTAATGTTGTTGATGCACTTCTTGGGAATGAGGACATACAGGCTGGTGTTTATGAGAGAGTTTGTAGGAAAATGTTGTAGGAAAGGACTGAAAAATTGTATGAACGGACTGTAAATAATCTTAGAATAAAATTATAATTGATGGACAATTAAATAGAATGTAATAGCTAACACTGGGAAAGAATTAAGCAGCTCAGTTAGTGTATTCTCTCTTTAAAAAAGAGAATCCAGTGTTTAAACAATGACGATTTCACCTCCTAGATAGCTTATTTCCTTTGTTATCCAGTGTGTTATTTTTGGTGGGCTCCATTATCTGGGAGCATGAGGCAAGACAGGATCTTTCCCCGCTGGCAAGCTCTTTTCCATATATATATCAATATATCAATGTAAAGTATTGGTGTATTTGACAACAGTGTGTGCTAATGATTTGGATTAAGGGAGCAGGTAGTCACTCATCACAGTAGGCTGCGTCCACAGCAATGATTAGTTGCTGACAGATCTTCTCTCATTAGTTCTTATGAAAGACAGTTTTAAAAAAACCAACCAAACCTTTATTTCTTACGTTCTCTTCCTGAAACCCTCTCTGTCCATCAGTCTATTTTTTAATCTGTTTCACTCATATTTTGCGTAAAATGAATGTCTCTTGCTGCCTTTGCTCCTAATCACATACAGCAATCTCCCTTTTGGTGCGCATCGTTACTCATCGCAACTGCGTGTTTGAAGCTTGGCTATGCCAGCATCCTGATGGCAGCCCAGAGGGTAGGGTAACAGCCAAACGTGGCGCTAGGGAAGACTACCAGTGGCCATAGTTTCATAGCTGAGGTACTTCTGGCCCACATCATAGCACTTTTCCCAGTTCATTATCAAACTATGTAACATCTAGGAAAACCAACGATTTTCTAGTTTTAAAAAAGCAGAAATTCCTGCATGTGGCGTTAACACACACACATGTGCTCCTGCAGGTAGCAACCCCCTTTTCTTCAAGTGCACTGTAGACAGCAGCCCGTGGCCTATTCCCACCCTGTTTCACGTTACTTTGTATGGCAGACCAGAAAAAGCATGGAACTATTGTACAGACAGTGCTCAGATACCACACTGTTTGTCCAAATATTTTCAGGTGACCTGTGGTAAGAAAAGCTTCTCTAGCTCCATTTGGCCTGTGACATTTGTACTCCAGCACAGCTGCTTACGTGTTTCATTCCCATTTCAAGATTTGGCTGTGATGAGCTGTAGGTAAATATACATAATGCATCATATACTAGCATTTGAGGTGCTAAGCCTCATGGTAACCTGCTTGCCTGAGAATATGCACTGAATGCTATTCTTTAAGTTTATAATTTTCCTGATGTTTAAGAAAAATTGTCATGAACTGCATTCCATACTTATTTCAAAGACAAACTATGTGATTGTAACCTCTGACATTAGATTCAAGAATATCTTTGTAGTTAAAACAAAGTTTACTATATCAATAAGATGTGATGTGCATTTGCTGAGACAGTCACTCGTTCCATAAAGTTACTTTGGCTCTTATTTTGGAAAAAAGGATTAACTAGATTATGGAAAAGATACACGGTTCTACCACCTTATTAATATTTTTCTGTTCAGCTTGGTGGAAAATACCTGTAAACCTTTCTGAAGTTGCGTTCTGCATGTGACTGCAGCATTTTGACTCCTGCACTCTTTGACTATTTCATTAGATAAATGAAATACATTTACTGCCTGGCTCTTGTCATGTCACAGGAGTGTCCTATTTTTCTTTCTCCCTCGAAAACTTTTACTAATTTTTTTTCAGAAATGGGAGAAGCTCATGTCTTTTTCATAGGATTCTGTGTTTTCCATTCTTGCTCAAGAAGTCCTGCAAGTTTGCTCTTTGGTAGAAGGAGGGTTTTGGCTCTGCTCCCAACATCCACTCCACATCCCATTCCATTAATCTCATTTCTAAACTTGGAAAATGCTTATCATTTTTATGACCTTACAAAACTTTCTACTGTCAGTGATGCTTGCAGTTTTTTTCCTAGATACTTTTTGCTATGTGGTTTGTTAGTGGTTAAGATTCAGAAGTCGTATAGCATAATGTAGGAGATGTCAGCTGCTAACCAGAAGAGGAGGAACTGGAAGGATATCTCCAGTGCTAGCTCCAAGCTAGCTTGCTCTGACAGATTCCGAGAAAGTAAAAGCAATCCCTCTCCCCAAACCCTGTACCTATGTCTAGACCCTGCTATCTCTACAGGAATGTCTGTGCAAGATGAATCATCTGTTAATGTTCTTAACCATTTATACAATTATAGGATGTTGTAAAAATTCCTTATTTATGTGTTTAATGTCTACAACACCTGCCTTAATCTCCATTATGCTCCATAAAATTTACTAAAATTTAACACAGTATGGTATGGTTTTTTTATATTTTGGGTTATTTCTCCACACTTCTTCAAGAAACTCAAACAAACCCCCACCAAGTAAGGGTGCAATAAGGCAGCAAGTGAAGAATTGTGTTCCTGAAAGACATTTGGATTAAAAATATCTACAATATTTATCTTTTTTTTGCATCTGCATCATGTTCCTCTGCTATCTAAGGTATATGCTAATGTTATATATATCACTTTGTCATCACATTATACATGATTATGTAATTATATTTGTTTATACATCTGTTTATTTAAGATATATTTTAATGTTCAGAATCACCTTTTTAGAATCAAACATTTTTTACAATGAACTATGGTAACTTTCTTTGTCCTTGGACAACATATTGCGCATATTTCCTTAAAAGCGTTTACCTTCTGGGGTGCTGAAGTCTTGTTAATAAATCCTGATCTGGATATAAGCCAGAGATTCTGAGCCTGGGGAAGCACGGTTCTGACTGACCAGAAAGGCTGCCGGTTTTCTCTGTGTACTTGGAGTGCCATGGTCTCTCATTGAACAAAAAAACAGGAAAAAGATGTACATCCATTCTCCCTGAGCAATGCAAGAGGATAAATTCAACCCTAGTATCAGTGTACGGTGTCAGTGGAATTGTGTCCATTGACACCAAGCTGAATTTGACCCTCAAAAATACAGAAGCTGCAGAAGGCAGCTTTATGATTTATATTACGTATTAGTTCTGCGTTGCTAAACCATTATTACAATTTACCTTTGCAGGCACAAAATCCAGCCACCCACCCGTTTATCAGTATGATAATAAAAATAATTAATCACCAAAGGCTGACAGAATTTAGTTAATTTCTCTGTTTGACTGTTGCCTTACCACAGTATGTGGGAGAAGGAGACCTATAAATCAGAACAATTAATATTTTGGTTTTGGTGCCACTTTAAAATATTTAATACAAACCTGGAGAAGGAAAAAGTTTTGGTGTCTTTGAAATGTGTAAGCCCTACACCTACTTTATCAGCACAGCCACACAGCATTCCCAGAATAAAGGTATTTATATAATTAAGCACAAAATAAATACATTTTATTTATATTTTTAATATCCAAATATTTACAAAAGAATACCGTGAACAAATAGGCACCAAAGTGTGGTTCCCCCTTTATTATTTGTAGGAAGACTGCAACTTAAAATTCTGTTTTAAAGCAGAGATATTTTGTAAGTACCACATAGAGACCAAAACAACTCATGTAATTTCAAAATAAAGATAAAATTGTGATGATTAGTACATAGTACTTTGGTCATTTCCATGCAGTCAACTAAAAGTAACTGTTTGCTCACGAATGACAAATGTCTGTTCTTTATCACTACTTGCAGGTCTGTATTCCTTACAAGATCGTGATGTTTTTTCAGTCATGCCTTACGGTAAAACAGCAAGTTAAATCTAGTGAGTGGGTGAGTTTACTGTAAAATGGGTGAAAAATACTTTCAATATACAAAAGTTAGAAGTAAGAGCTTTTTTTTCCTAAATATAGCACATTTCACTGACCAGTGACCAAGATCAGAAGTACCTTCTTTCTTTGGTTAGTTATTTTCCCTTATTAAAATAAAGACATCTTTCTCACGTGTTTTCATTTAAAAGCAGAAGTTAATTTTTCTTTACTCAAGGAATTCTGATCATTAAAGGGCATATCTCTCCTAATGCTTTGGGCCTAATGAGTTGGGAAGAGAATGTCCTATACTGAGGTTCAGTAAGAGCCAAATTTTGTACATGGAACAGCTCAACAGACTAGTATTTTTTCACCTTTATTAATTTAATGTTTTTGAGAGCTGTTGTGACTTGCTATTAATGAGCAATCAAATAGCAACATTTAAAGAGGGGAGACTGACAGCTGCCATTCCTACCTTCAAAAGCTAAAATATTTTGCAAATTGCCTCCTTTTTTTTTGGTGTCTTTTAAATAGATCCTCATCCTCAGTAAGTTTGCAGATGACACCAAACTGGGTGGGAGTGTTGATCTGCTCAAGGGGAGGAGGGCTCTGCAGAGGGACCTGGACAGGCTGGATCGATGGGCCAAGGCCAACTGTATGAGGTTCAACAAGGCCAAGTGCCGGGTCCCACACTTTGGTCACAACAACCCCATGCAACGCTACAGGCTTGGCTGGAAAGCTGCCTGGTGGAAAAGGACCTGGGGGTGCTGGTTGACAGCCAGCTGAATATGAGCCAGCAGTGTGCCCAGGTGGCCAATGCGGCCAATGGCATCCTGGCTTGTATCAGGAATAGTGTGGCCAGCAGGAGTAGGGAAGTGATTGTGCCCCTGTACTCAGCACTGGTGAGGCTGCACCTCAAATACTGTGTTCAGTTTCAGGCCCCTCAGTATAGGAAAGACGCTGAGTTGCTGGAATGTGTCCAGAGAGGGCAACAAAGGTGGTGAGGGGTCTGGAGCACAAGTCCTATGAGGAGTTGCTGGGTTTGTTTAGTCTGGAGAAGAGGAAGCTGAGGGGAGACCTTATCGCCCTCTACAACTGCCTGAAAGGAGGCTGTAGTGAGGTGGATGGGTGTTGGTCTCCTCTCCCAGGTAATGGGTGGATAGGATGAGAGGAAATGGCCTCAAGTTGCTCCAGGGGAGGTTTACATTGGACTTTAGGAAAAATTTTTTCACTGAAAGGGTTGTCAAGCATTGGAAGAGGCTGCCCAGGGATTCTATGATCCACTAGGTGGTGCTTGAAATAAGCTACCCCGGTGTGGCTCGCTCAGGGTTGCCAACCCCATCTCAGGAATCCAGGGGCAACTGGAAATTATTGTGGCTGTGAAATGTTAAACTATAATCCATTAGTCAATACTGCAACAGGAATACTCTTGGCAACAGGAATACGATTGCTATCCAAGTGCTTGGGTTCCTCCTTTTCCAAAATCAAGTCTTCTGTTTCAGAAGTAAAACTAGGTGTTCATGATTATGGAGATGTACTGCTCTCCATTATAAATTTCAGTGTTTCTTCACTTCTGGTACTTTCAAAATAGGTAATTTTCCATTAGTATTTTTGGCATTTGAAGAAGAAATTTATGTCCAGACTCAAAGTGATTTGGATAAGTAGTTCTTTAAATATATTAAATAAAGAAGCAGCTTGGCATTACCCAAGTGCCTCATCAGTCCTGAAAGAAGTTTAGTTTCCAGTAGAAAATGAAGGAAGGCTGTTGCGATGTTACTGTGCATGGCCGGGGGAAGGGGCAGGAAGGCATGGATGGCCGGTTATGCAGGTATGAATTACGGACGCTGTGCCAAATTCCTCGTGGAGACCAAGGCTTTTCTCAGGTTATTCTTTACCCATTTGCTGTGCAATCATTCTTCCTAATGTAAACGAACTTCTTCGGAGCCTTGAAAAAAGCACAGCTGCTACAGGCTTCTCTGTCAACTATGCACCAGCCAGTTGCCTGATAATTCCCCTGCCTTTCCATTGACAGTACAAGCTTCTAGAATAATTATTTGTTCCTGACATTGCTTCCCTATCAAAGGGTGTGTTAGTCCTGTCAAACACCTGCCCAGCTCCTCAGTGGGATCTCTGGAGCCCTTCCAGCTACCAGGAGAAGTTGTGCCCTTGGGGCACTATGATGTCCTCTCCCTCTGCCTTGAAGGTCAAATTCTGGTGATTTGGGCTTCACTCAGCACGTGGTTTTGAGGGAAGTGCCCCTCAGAAGACATTTCTCTGTTCTTTGCAGACCTCAGGAGAACAAACTCCTCTAACCCGTACGGTAGGTAGGGCATAGACAGAGAAGGAGAGGGAGGAAACACGATGAACATCTTCCCATCCCTTTTGCTTGCCTATGGCGGCAGGCAGGTGGCTGAGGGCAGCTGCCCAGGCCATGCTCATGCAGTGGTGGCACTCGCAGAGCTCATGCAAGTCCTGCCTGAGAAGGCGGCCACCAAAGA
>BOSO01021589.1:48823-73199 GCA_018403395.1 Gorsachius goisagi
GAGGTGGTGTACCAGCAGCTATTGAGGATTAGGACATTGGAAGTAACCACAAGAGACACAGGACAAATTTAAAGTAAGCCAGGCTTCTGTTATTCATAGAAAAAAAAATACTCAAAATTAATGTTGAGGCAGGGTGTGAAGGAAAAGCACATGTGAATTGTCAGTGGAAGAGACTCCAGATAATCTATTATAACAGTTTCTAAAGGGTGCACATGTGAACCCAGAGAATTCAGACCTAGTTATTGATAAATGCACTGCAGTCAAATGTAACGTGTCATTTAGGTGTAACAAAGTCTGTTTTGCTCATGGCCAAAGCACAAAGGCTCTTTTTACCACAAGGACACAGACATATATATACTAGGGTGATGTACATGAGAAGCTAATCTTTCACATTTGGTATGCCTACGTCATATGTCAGGTATTTTTCATGTTTAGAACAGTCTATGAAGAAAGCCTAAGGATATTGATCTTACAGAAAAAAAGAAGGATTTGGGTCACTGGAAGTATACAGAGAAGAAATCAGTCATAAACTCAGCATTTTTTGCAACAATGATTTATAGGACATGAAAAAATAGGCTTCATTATCTGCAATGCATCTTGGAATAATGCTGGTATCGGTAATCTGAAATATGCAGATAAGAATGTTAGTGCAACCCTCAATTAATAGGAAGTTGATAGTTCAAAGGCTTCCTCTTTTTCTTTTGTTATTGTAGGCTTGAGATGGATACACAAATTTTATATACACAGTTGCTGCTTAACTGTTTTAACACCCATTTTAGTTTTGTATCCGAGTATCTTCATTTTTCAATATGTATACTGTGAAAAATTGAAGCCTTTTTTTTTTTTTTTTAAAAAAAAAACAAGAAGTCCCATTTGGGTTGATCAGGTTAGTTGATTTTATTGTTTAATTAGTTTATGTATTTATTAAAGGGGGGGAGGCGGTGTTTGACAACCTAATTCTTATTTTACTGCTTCTGTTGAATTTTCATGGCTAAAGAGGAGACTGGTACAATATTTGCTGAGGTGATGTCTGAGGCAGAATCGCCAGAAGAACCCATCAACCAGCGAGGTGAGGCTGCTGCATAAGCAGGGCCAGAACTGCAGGCGCTTGTCTCAGCAGAGAGCCAAGAAGGAAGCCCTTGACTCTGCAAGTCCTCAAAGAGGGAGGGAGGGAGCGAGCTACTCCCCATGCCAGGCTCAGGACAGAGCATCTCCAAATCCAGGTGCAGAAGGAACATACACTGATCTCTGAGCTTGAACACCACACTTAACTGTTACCAGCTGTAATAAGATTTGAAGAGAGAGAATTCAAGTTCAAGAGCTGGAAAAGCACCAAATATATTGTATTTGCCTTGGTAGGACCTCAGCTAGGAACAGGAAAGAGGTAATTTCTATTTCAGCGGCATAAGGTAAATGTAAACTTTCACTTGATTAAAAAAGTGGTCTAGTTTGTCATAATTTCTTTTGAAAACAACTAAAAGCAATAACTAAGTTGCAGGATCATAAGAAGAAAATAAGACTTTTTTAGTATTTAAATGCAAAGGTAGGACAAGTGATGTTTTCATCACTAAGTTTGTAAATTTTCCAATGCAAGCTAATGTTGCACAGGTTGAGACAGACAAATGCAACAATACACTTCCCCGCGGTGCAGCAACAAACTATTAAGCACTCCAGCACATACTTATACTTAACAAGATAAGCGCACTTGATTAGCTCTTTTAAATGTACTTAACAAGTTACTGTTGGCTATAAGGAAGTGAGCTTGCTATTGGCTTAAGGAGGTGAGAGAAACTTCACTTAGGGCTGCATGCTGTGGTTTCTTGTACTGTCTTTTTACATCCTGGTTTGTTTTTTTTTTTCTTTGTCCCCAACATCTTGCTGACATTCCATAATCATGTCAAGGGTACACAACAAGATTTTCAAGGTCAATTGCCTCATCTGTAGGCCCACTACAGACTCCCACAATTCCCCCTTTTTATTTTTGAGCAATGAAAACCATGTTTATTGTACACTGCAGGGCCCTTTGCAAACATGACAACAACAGGATATCTTAAGGCACATACTAACGAACTGAGCAAATTAAGAAACAAACAACTGAGGCCAAATAGACCAGTACCCTCTTGTATTTTTGACACATGTTGTTGTAATTGGGCTAATTGTTTGTGAATAGACATAGCATGGGTTCTTAGATCCATGCAACACATTCCATCAAAATCCTCACAGCCATGGCCTTGGGCCAATAGCAAAAAGTCAATAGCTGCTCTATTTTGCAAAACTGCATGTTGCAGTAGTGACATATCATCAGCTAACAATCCTAAAACCTCAGATGTTTAATTAGCATTTTTAAACTACCCAAAACAAGCTAATTTACTAACATCTGCTAAAGCTTTACCAGCTGCTGCTGCTCCAGATAAAACAAAGGCTGCTAAAAAACACTCCCACCTATTCCAAAGTTGCACCTCATCACTGCAGGACGAGTCAAGGTTCACTGTTCGTTTTTGCCTTCGAACTTCGCTAATTTGTGTCCAATTCAATCTCCTAGGATGCTAAGGTCCTAAAAAGGACAATAGGCCAAAAGTGCAGGGACCTCCTACTGGCTTGGCAAGGATCCCAGCCCATGCACGGTCACCACAAAGCAAAAATATATCAGCAGGAAGTTTTCGAGGCCACTGAGTACCTGGAGTGGGCTCAGATTTATTGTGCCCTATATGCTTACATCATAGAGACTCATTTGTCCAATATGCATTCAAAGGAACAATCGGGAGTACCTGAGACATTTAAAGGTTTATAAACAGGTGTGCCATTTACATAATATGGTTCACCATCAATATTAGTAACATTCACATAAAAACAACTTTCAGCCTCCAGGGTGCCCACAATATCTATTTCTTGGGGATAAAGAGGTAACTTGTCGTCCCATACATCATAATTTTCAGTGCAATTCCGTATGGAGCCACATTTCGAGTGCAAGATTATGCTATTTCCTTCACTTAAGATCTGCTTTGTTTCAGATCCGTTAAAAGGCACACCAACCAGGCAAGTATGGAAAGGCTGCGATCCTTGTGCCAAAGTTACACCAAATCATGACTGATTCAGTTGCTGAGCCAAAGAAACCTACACATTAGTTGCTGGGCTGAGCAGTGGCAGGTGCATTCCTCCCCGTAGGTGGAACGGAGAGAGCAGGGCGAACACAGCGAGTAGGAATCCACTGTGGACCCTCATCTGTGGAAACACAAGCATAACCCCTTCCCCAGGTTAGCAGTTCATGTGGTCCTGACCAAAGTCCCATGCAAGGATCCTTCATCTGTACCAAAATACCCTTGGCTCCTTGCTGCGCACCCCCGATTGACAAAAAATGTCACACAACAGGAAGGGACGTGTGGTCAGCAGAGATCTTCAAAAAATTTAAAACATAACATGCTTTTCCCAAGCGTGCTTCTGGGGTCATTCCCTTCATACCCCCTTTTTGTTTTTCAAGCAGGCGCTTGAGGGTGCCATGCATACGCTCAACAATGGCTTGGCCCATGGGGGAGTGAGGGATGGCAAACTTGTGAGAGATGCCTCATAGGGAAAGGAATTGACTGACAGCCTTAGAGCTAGAAGCAGGTCCATTGCCTGTTTTAAAATCAAGGGGGACACCAAGCACAGAAAAGGCGCATTGCCAATGTCGAATGACATCTTGGCTAGTTTCACCTGTGTGGGCTGAAGAAACTACCACGGCAGAGTAGGTATCCACTGTAATGTGAATATACTTCTGTTTACCAAACTTACTGTAATGAGTTACATCTGTTTGCCATAACTGTAATGCCTTCAGGCCTCTAGGATTAACCCCATAATTTGGTACTGAGGTAACATTTTGGCAGTCTGGACAGGCTGCAGCAATACTGCATGCAGCAGCCTGAGAGAGACCTTTTTGACCAAATTGATGATACAAAGATCACCAGTTTTGATGACAGAATTGATGACTCATGACAGCTTGTTGATGTCTATTAGGTAAAGGTGTCGCAACATTAACAGAGACGAGAGCATCAGCTCTAGCATTACCTTCTATCACAAATCCCAGTAAAGATGTATGACTGTTAACATGCATAACATAAAACAGAAACTGACGTTTTCAAATTTCCTCCCAAACTAAGGTTAAAACTGTAAAAAGCTTTGGGTTGTTGACATGGCCAAGGACAGCCATATCTAACTTTGAAAGGAGAGCTGCTACATAGGCAGAATCAGTCACCAAGTTGAGAGGGCCATGAAAACACTGAAAGGCTAAGGTGGCAGCCCGCAATTCGACAACTTGTGGTGATCCATTCTGGGTTACAATCTCGGATTGCCACTGCCCATTGTGTTGCCAGACAATGGCAGCTTTCCCCATTTTTCCAGATCCACCCATAAACATGGTGTCACCCTTGACTGGTTGTCTTTGACTTAGCTGTCGTGGTTGCAGGGTTAAACTGTCATTTTTAAAAGTGGATGAGGGGGATGATGATATTGAATTTGTCCCTCAAAATTGGCAAGAGCCACTTGAAGGGCCGTGGAATTTGCCAGTGCCCACTCAAAGTAGTATTGTTGTACAGGGATAACCACAGTTGATGGGTTGACTCCAGTCAATTCCATACACCTTTTTTGCATTTTTATGATTAAGTCTGCAACCAGCTCATACCACCCTGCAGCAGTCATCTTAGACTGCAATGGCAAGAACAACCACTCAAGTATGTGCAGTGGATCTTTCCAATTTTTGTTCCATTGGGCCAACATGGCATAAGGACAACACTGATCCATTAAAATAAAGCCGTTTACAGGAAGTGTGATATCCATGCGCCGTATGTGTCGCATGGGTATCAACTGTTCAACTTCTCTAACAAGGGTCAAAGCTGCAGGCATTAAACGTCGTGGGGCCAAAAGATCTGTATCCCCCTTTAAAAGTTATAAAAGGGGTTGCATCTGTTCATTAGTAAGGCCTAAATAGGGCCATAACCAATTTACCATTCCTGCAAATTTTTGGACATCATTCAAGGTTTTTACTACTAACTTCAACTGGATAGGCTGTGGGGATACAGTTCTTTTTAGCACATTCAGACCTAAATATTTCCAAGGCTCTTGCTGCTGGACTTTCTCAGGAGCTATAACCAATCCAAATTCCAACTATGCCTGGCATCCTTTTCAACTGTGTCCAGTACTTCCTTTGATGATGCAGCCAACAAGATGTCATCCACATAACGATAGCAGTAAACATTCTTATATTTGTTTCTTACCATGCTCAAGGCCTGAGCTACAAACCATTAACAGATGGTTGGTGAATTTTTCATGCCCTGTGGTAACACAGTCCAATGGTATCTTTTTGAGGGCTCAGAGTTATTTCTGTTGGTACAGTAAAGGCAAATATTTCTGTATCTTTGGGATCTAAAGGGATGGTAAAGAAGCAGTCCTTCAGGTCAATAACTAAAATGTCCCACTCTGTTGGTATCATGGTGGCAGACGGCAACCCTGGCTGCAGGGCCCCCATAGGGGCTATTACCGCATTGACCTTACACAGATCATGCAGTAACCACCATTTTCCTGATTTCTTTTTAATAACAAATACAGGGGTATTCCATGGGCTACGTGACTCTTCAATGTGGCCTGCATCTAACTGTTCCTTAACTAATTCATGCAGGGCATTCAGCTTTTCTTGAGGCAGGGGCCACTGATCTACCCATACCGGGGTCTCAGTCAGCCACATGAGACCAAAGGTAGGCTGTTTAATTCCCTGCAACACAGAGGCCCCTGTTAAAAATCCACGGATATGCGAGCTCCCCATTGACTTAAGCAGTCTCATCCCCATAAGGTAAACGGGGCTGTTGTTACTTACGGTCTGATTGTCGCTACTTGACCTTCAGGTGTGTTAATTTGTATTGATTTAACAGACAGATAACTATGTGTTACACCTCCCAGACCCACTACCCCAGTTTGTGTAGTTACCAATGGCCATTAATTTGGCCAATCCTTACGTGAGACGACGGTAACATCTGCACCAGTGTCCAAAAGCCCAGTGAGTTGAATGGCTGTGGGTGTCCCGCCAGAGAGAATCAGGATGCAGGTCAGATCAGGTCGTTGAGACGGTATTTCTTGCATCCAGCATACCTGAGGAGCTCCCGTAGATCCAAAACCACAGCAACCTTGGCATTTAGATTGTGGCTTTGGAACACAGCTTACAAAAGGCACAAGTTGAACAAGTTGTGTATTTTTAGGAATAGTGAATGGAGGGACAGGGGTAGAAACCAAGGCACATATTTGACCTTCATAATCAGCATCTGTGACACCCACACGTACCTAGATATTTTGCATTGTGGTACTAGAGCGACCTATTAACAAGGCACTAAGTCCATTCCCTATTGGTCCATATGCTTGTAGGGGTATTTTCACCACCCCCATATCATTAATTGTTACTGTCTCGCTGGTGGATACATCCATCCCTGCTGATCCTTGAGTAGCCCCTGACAATTGCTCACATAAGATTGATTTGTTGATTCCGATTGCAGCAAGTTGACCTGTTGGGGTATTTGTGTCGGAGCGCGCCCCCTCGCCTGTTTCCCTGCTTTTGTAGCATCGGTAACTGTATCCCATCCTTGTCAAAATGGGAATGACATTGTTTCACAAAATGTCCTTTCTTCCCCCAGCGAAAACAAGCAATCTCTGCTGGTAATTTTTGATGATTACCTGGGGGAGTTCCCCGTTTGTTGGTGGGACATTCTTGTTTTCTATGCCCTAACTTGCCACATGAATAACATTTTTGTTGAAGCGCAGCCATTACAGCTACCTTATGCTCCAAGGTGCCAACTTTAGCACAGGCCGATATCATCGCCTCCAAAGTGGGTTCTCCTGGCATACTTTCTAATATCTTCAGCGTTAGCATTGTCCTTTGCTAGCTGTTTTACTAGCATCTCCTGTAATTGTGGATTGAACACTTGTGAAGCTATAGCATCTTGTAATTTTTCAACAAAAGGCAAAAAAGGTTCTTTCAGACCCTGCTTGATGGTGGTATAGTGTTTTTTTGGTTCAGCTAGCTGAGCTGTTTTTATTATTGCTTGCACCCCTATCGTTTTTGCCTGGTCTAATACAAGGGTAGACCATTGAGCTTGATGCTGTGGATTGGAATATGGACCAGTTCCTAATAGCACATCAGGACCCTTACCAAAACGAGGGTCATCTTGGGGAAAATTCAAATTCTGTAATCCCTGTTGTTCTGCAGCTGCCCACCAGGTGGCATGAAAGACCGCTAATTGATCTGGCTGAAACACAATCCAGGCTATTTGCGAAATGTCAAAGGGAGTTAAGCATTCCATTGTTAATAAACGTAATAATTGCATAGTTGCGGGTGAATTTACCCCATATTGAGAAACAGTCTTCTGCAAGTCTTGGCCACTTTCCAAGTAAAAGGGACATGGGTGTTAGGACTTCTGGCTGCCACATCCCCTATCTGCACCGGATAGGCATGCAAACAGGGGCTTCCCTCTCCTTCATCTGGTATAATTCCACCAAGGGTTTCCAACAGATCCCAGTTCCCTGCTTGGATTGCCCCTCTTTTAACACTGTTCCAAAAGTGTTGTGGATCGGGCATGGCAACTGCAGCCTTAGTTACCGGTATTCGTTCTGTTCCTCCTATCGCCCCCATACCCTGGTTTTCTTCTTGAACTGCCAATGAGTTCATCATTTTACATAGTTCCAGCTCCTGTAAGGAATTAACTTGTCTTTGAGGGACGGGCAGAGGAGGGGCCGATGGACGACATAAACGTCGATGGGACTCGGGAAGACCCACCTTTAAATTATCTTGCTGAGGCCGGGATTGATCAGATCCACAGGCACCCTCGCTGCCGGGCAAGTCCTCCTCCCCCTCATCCCCATCTTTACCCTTATCAGGTGGGGCTTCAGGAGGACGAGGAGGCCTATGGGCACTAGTTTCTGCATCTTGCTGACTTTTCAGTCGTCTAACAGTGTCTCTCAACAGTCCCCAAGTGGTAAACAGTCCCGTGGCCTCTTTATCGCCCTTGGCCGCTTCCTCCATCAACAAAAGTCCCAGTCCTTCCCAAGTTGAAACACTAAATGCGCTTGGAGCAGAGGCTTCTATTCCTTGCCTCTTTGCCTAAAGTAACATCCGGCTCAATTGCACCTCTTCTAGCTTTACTCCTCTCGCTTGTAGTACTAACTCCCACATGAATAAAACAAGACTGTCCTCTTCAGAGAGATCACTCCCCATCTTGTCCCTGGGGGCTCACCTCATGCGGTGTCTCGATTCCGAGGGGCCAGCAGCCAACACACCGCGCTAGCCGCTGCGCCAGCCTCCGTCCCCCCAGCCGGCCCGCTTCAGGGTAACCCCCTGGCTGCCCTTCGCCGTGTCACGTCGAGGCCACCAAATGTGGCGCAGGCTGAGGCGGACAAAGGCAACAATGCACTTCCTCAGGGTGCAGCAACCAACTCTCTTTATTGAGAGCTCCAGCACGTGCTTACGTTTAACAAGATAAGCGCGCTTGATTGGTTCTTTTAAATGTACTTAACAAGTTACTATTGGCTATAAGGAAGCGAGCTTGCTATTGGCTTAAGGCGGCGAGGGAAACTTCCCTTAAGGCGGCGAGGGAAACTTCCCTTAAGGCGGCGAGGGAAACTTCCCTTAAGGCGGCGAGGGAAACTTCCCTTAAGGCGGCGAGGGAAACTTCCCTTAAGGCTGCATGCTGTGGTTTCTTCTTCCGTCTTTTTACATCCTGGTTTGTTTTTTTTTTTCTTCTTTGTCCCTAACATCTTGCTGACTTTCCATAATCACGTCAAGGGTACACAACAAGATTTTCAAGGTCAATTGCCTTGTCTGTAGGCCCTCTACAGACTCCCACAAGCTAACTAGAAAAATGTTTAGGTTAAGTAAGGATTTTTTTTTTCCCCCTGTTCTGAAATTACTGTTAGTTTTAAACTAGGCGAAGTTCATTCTTGGTGTAACTCCACACAAGTGAGTGATGTCAGAGTTTTAGAAACATTTTCTGGGGTGGTCTGTAAGACAGAGAGAAATCGGTCTGAGGATAGAGCTGCAGAATTACACCTTGATACAACGACAGACCAACACAGCCTTTGTCAAGGGGAAGAAAAATACTTTGCTTTGGAGGCTTTTTAAAAGCTGGTGAAACAGCAGGTATAGATGTCCTAAAAACATAGTTTCTGTAGTTTTTCAACAGGCTCTCTCACAAGAATGGAGATGATTAAGGAGGATGAATAATCATGGATTTTGCCATGAATTAAACATTGAGTATGTAAGGAAAACAAGCAAACAAAAAGCTGGAGTGAATGGCTCTTTCTCCACATAGGAGGAGGTTAGGAACAGGCCACCCCAGGGATCTGCATTAAGGCCATTTTATTTTTGTTTGGAAGCAAAGCCTTTTATCCATTTAGTCTAAAAATAGGCTGGAAATAACTCTGTTAGAAATCAAAGATGAGATACTTCACCCCTTTGCAACAAGACAGAGTTGACTAATAACTATTCTGTGTGCTCTGTTTTGTGGTTATATTGGCTTCTCAGATACATATTAAATCCCGTGTATTTCTGTGCAATTGGTCATACACTTTTAGGATTGTCACATCCACTTCTCACCTCCAAAACATTTATCACTGGCAACTAAAATATTAGTAGTCTGCCTGGCTGCCTCTCATGGATCATTAGCCAACAGCCTTCCCCTTGCAGCACAGCCCTTCTCTGCCTCCTCTTTGATGCCGTGGCAGATGTCACCTCTCTGCCTGTCATTTTGGCAATATCTGAACATCTGTCAGGCTCCTCTGTACCTTCATCCCTAGTTCATACCTCTTTTTTTACTAATTCCCTCTGCATAACGTGTCCAGGATAGTATTCCCTTTGTCTACTCACAAAACTGAAGTTCTTATTCATGTTATGGCTGTCTCATTTATTGAGACCTTTTTCTGGTCTCATCAATATCAGTCTTGCCCTGCTCACACTTACCCAGAGGCTGCTGCAAAGATTGCTTTTGGTGCACATCTGTGTTAGCTCTCTCTGTGCATCCTTATATTCCCATTTTTCTGTCACATCAAACCTAAAATGCTTATCCTCAAATCAAAGCACTTTTTACTGTTGCCATCATGGCAACAGCTTTTCTTCAGCAGTGAGTTAGAATTAGGTACAGGCCCCTTTTTGCCCTCACTGTTGGGAAAAGCTCCACAAAATGAGTTTTCTCTGTGCAGTCCTTCCTTGAAGCTCTTGCCTGGGACATTTCCAGGCTTCTGAAGACCTAGGTTGCAGACATGCAATAATTTAGGCTTATTGTTTTGACCAGTATGGTTTCTCTGTCAAACTCTGTCTTTTTGTGTCTTTTTTTATATGTAGATGCAGGCTGCCTGAGGCCAGGGGCCAACTTGTTCTGTGTCTGTACCAAACCTACAAGAAATAGGGTAATGCAGTAACATCAACCATAGTAGTAATACCATCAATGCCTACATAATATTATTCACCTTACATGTTTTTTAGGAATCACAGGCATCTTTTTTGTGTTAACCACATCATGAAACTACCTTCTCAGTCCTTCTGTGCTTATGCCTTTCATTTAATTTCACTGACATGATACCAAGTTCCCCTGCCTGGACAGCTGAAAGGACATCACAGTAAGGGCTATTTCAGTGTCCAAGGATAGTTCTGTCTTCTGGCTACCTTCATGCACTAAAAGAAAGGAAAGCATTGGCAAAAGATAGAAATGGCTCTAGTATGCTTCCTTCAATGGTGCCACTATAGAGACTCTGAATATGATTAGTATAGGCAATATAGACAGCATCATCATTCTTTTTAGTTGAATTCACTGAAGAAATGGTAAAGAAAATCAAGAATAAAAATACCTAATTCATTTATTAACTCAGCTGAGTCAGTGAATACCCAGTGATTGCCAACCTGGATTAAAGTTTGTATGTCATTCAAGAACTCAAATATTGTTTCACTTGACAGGAAAGGGTCTAAGTAAACAGGATTTCCCTGAAGGTAGCAAGGAATAATGGTGCAATGTGGTTATTTATTAGCTTTGGTTTTACTGTCGGGGAGATGGGCAAATAATACCCTAATGCTTAGAATTTAAATGGGTCAAACTATTTGCACTGCTTAGTCTCTGCCCAACTTCTTTAAAAGTTCCTAGAGATAAGCTTGTGTTGCAGATGGAGTGAGAGGGAGGCAAAAATAATACTGTTTATTGGTGTAAAACAGTGAGTTAACAAAGTTCAGTGGTAAATGCAACAATAGTTTGTAAGATTCGATGGCAAGGTACACTTACTTATTTACTGCGTAGAGGACAGGGTCAGACAAAACTGTCAGGGAGACCCTCCCGTTGAGTCATGAGGTTCAGAAAAGATCCCCTTGCTTTCTAAACTCCCTCAGAGAGGAGTTTAGGTGCAGCTGGATCCAATCCTAGTCCCAGACTTGGTCAACGGTTTATGTCTAAAGGATTATATATGCGCAATCAATCCTTTATGTCACTTAGCTAAGGTTTCAGAGTTAGCATGCTGTTAGTCACTTACCGAGAATCTGTTGCGGTAAGGAATCTCTCAGCCTCGAGGAGTAACCTTGAGAGGCGTCCCTGCCCAAGGGGAGATCCTGGCGTGCAGCCCGCTGCCGGGCAGGAGAGCTCCCAGGGCTCTTGGGCTGCTTGCTGTTTATGGGGGTAAGATAATTGGCTCATAGTCATATTTGCATCCTGACCACTGTGCTTAGGTGGGCACATTCCACAATAGCCCTTGGCTATTGTATTGTTATCTGTCTCTCCCCACATCCAGTGGGTGCATCCTTCACCACCAGATGCATCTATCACCACTCCCACAGGTGGTTATCACTTGAAAGGGGTCAAAGGAGGGGGAGTCAGAGACGAGGGGGGAGCACACCGCCACAGCTTGTCAATAAACATTATAATTTTCAGAAGTCCTTTATTCTCCTTTGGTACTTTGGGCCAGTTTAAACACTTTTGAAAATCAAGCTATTCATTTAGGTTTTGCAGTAATACTCAGAACCATTTCTTTGCAGAAGATACTCCTCATAAACTCAAAGCTTTCAGAGACATCTATCAATCTGCTTGCACAGAGACCTACCAATTCGGATTAAGTTTTTTCCTGAAATGTCCCATGTTGACTGTCTAGTCATTGCAAGTGCAGTATCTAAATATACATCTGACATTTTAAATTCAAATCCAAATATTTTGACACAGTGTGCTCTCTTAGGTTTGGGTTTTTACAGTATAAAATGAAAGCAAATTTTGTAATCTTGGACTTCAGTAAATGGATGGTTGTCCTCTGGACAGATTTAAATAGCTTATTCGAAAAACATATAAAAAAGTCCTTGTTCTCAGTTTAAAAAAAACCCGACAATTTAAACCTAATTAGTCTTCTTAAAAACCAACTTTACTGGGAAAAAATAAATAATGCCCAGCAGACACAGGTATCACATCTATGCTTGCAGTCACTCTGCCCACTTTCCTCTGCAATCTTTCTCGCCCATAGTTATCAGCCACAATTTGCTCACAGGTCCTGACAGCATCAGTACACCTTCTCTACCAGGTCATATGGCTCTTTGCTACACACCTCACATGTAGAAGTAAAGCAAACCAAACCAAAGACTTGTCTTGACCGTGCCTTTGCAACATTTCACGGGTCGTCTTCTCTGACATTCTGTATGTTTTAACTGGCTACAGAAAATGGGAGATTTCTTAGCCAATATGTTTTTTATTTGCCTGGATCAATGTAAAAACTTGTAGGAACATTGTTTCAGTGTTGACGGGCCCCCAATCCAAGGCTTTCTTTTCCCAGTGACATTTTGCCGTTAAGACAATGTGTGTGAATTAAGACATCTGATGTTGTAACTTTAAATTTTTCAAGGTTTTCAGACATTATCATTGCTTTTATGTAAGCTTTACAAAATGATAGATTCTTCTAAATCAGTGCCAAAACTCCTATCATCTACCATTTTAAATACAGCAAGTGGGATTAAGGCTACTCAAGTGATACAGAAAATCCTATTAAAGTCATTTAGGTTAGACTTTTAATGTTACTTAGGTACCTAATTCTCCTTTTATCCAAGTTAAGATGAGGTGCATAAATAAATTTGCCTCTTCTCTCCCCTCGAGAGCTGCAGCATGTCCTCACTTCTCTCTTGTCCACTCAGGTTCACCAGCCAGCATGTGTGTCGGTCACAGCCAGCACGTGTGTCAGTCACAGCCAGCACACCACCACCATCTCTGCCAGACGGAGGGTCTCATCTCGGCTCTGGGACAAACTGCATGGAGAAGGCAGCTGGTACTACTCTGCTGAGGATGGTGGAAGAATTTGAAACGCAGTTCCACTGGAAACTAGGCTTCATTAGTTTCATCATCTAAAACCAGTCACTCGCTTACTTCCAATAGAACAGTAGCTTCTCAGCACAGCTTCTGGAAAAATGTTCTTGAAAACCATGTGTTTCCTCCAAAAGGGGATCAACAGAATTTCTTTAGAACTAGTTATTCTCTGGGCCTCCACAATTTTGCTGTCTTGCAAAGGGCAAAAAAAATTGACATGTCCCAGTGGCAGCAGCTGTACTGAAGAGCTGACTTTGGTGCCTACCCTGTAGAAGTTTCTCCAACCTAGACTGGCTCTGTGACATGCCACCAGCAGGAGATGCACTGTCACCTAGTCTGGGTTCACACTGGATAGTATTTCTCATCCCCTAGGTTTACCTCATCTTGATCCCAGCTGATCAGCCAGCAGGATGGGTACTGTTCTGGGAGGACGGAATGGAAATCTATCCACAGGCTGTGGCTCTAACTTGACTTCTCACACGCGGGCTCTTTTGTAAATAAAATATTAATGCCCAGGCCTTTGCTTATGTTGGCAAGGCAATGAACAACGCTATTAAATGCTCAGTAAAAGTGCATTATGAAAGTCAGTAGAGATGACTGACCTTCAGCTGGAAACAGAGAACCTGGTGTTAAATGGAAGTAGGTTTCAGTGGCTCATCTTAAAGATTTATTTGTCTTGAGGCAGTACCAATTGGAGGCAGCATAGACCAGTTTTTAATCCAGTACATGGAAGGAAAATTAGGATAAAGTAGCTATTTTTCTCACCTACTCAAGAGAATATTTGTAAAGAGTATTTATAGAGAGTTGAAATCAGTGCTACACCTATCTGGAATCAACCAGTTTCTTTTCCAGTAAAGACACAGCATTTATTGATGCCTGATTTTTATCTAAGTATTTAAATTGTGACAAGGTAAATTATTTTTATTCACTTGGAGTGAAAGGCAATAATGCAATATATTCCTCTCCACCTCACAAACTTGTTTAGCAGTAGGGACAAGGCCTGGGAAATTCCTGCTGCACTGATGCTTAGTATGTAAAGAGACATGAGGGTTTAAGTGATTGGTTTAGTCCAGGCACAATGTAAACAATCCATACATTCTACATAGCAGTGTGTTATGGGGTCCTGATTGTGGTCATAGCACTTATGTTTTGACCATCCAAAGCTTGTCTAAGCGAGAAGATGCCCATTGTTTCAAACCGAATGGTGGCTTGGTCACCTCTAATTGGCTTGATGTATCCTAGAACTGGTTGTTAAAATATCTACCAACAGAACTATGTAACAGCATGATTTAAAAAATAAATAAATCGGGGTTTCACAAGAGAAAATACTTATAAACATCTTTTTCAAAAAGGAAAAAGAAAAAAGAAATTGCAATGCTGCATTTTCTGAATTGTAAAAGGAATAGTTATAATTTTAGATAACAGCATAATACCTAGTTATTGTAAAAATTGATCTGTACAGGAATATTCTTGTATAAAACTCCAACAATATCAGCAGTAGCAGACATAGCTTAACACACATCTCGGTGTTTTCCAGTAAAAAATCATCTCTCCCTTCCATATAACTTAGGAAGAATACCATGTGGTGTGTCTCTCATTCTTTTACAGTACGATTTACTGATTCTCTCCGATTTAGAATCAGAATGACAGCTGTATAGATTCATCAGGAGAGATGATATATTTAAAGCATAGGCAAAATAAAAACCTAACCCCTAATAAAATGCAAGACCCAAATAAAAGTTTGCATTTAGTTTGCTGGGGTATTTAGTATTATGAGAGATACAAAACTAAAAGAAGGACAGTTAAACACATCAGATTATCTGGTGTGGAAGTGAAATGGAACCATACATACTTAGTTTTATATTTCTGCATGCACAAATGTGTTCATGGTGCACCTGGATAAATTCTTGCAGTATTTGCAGGTGCTGTTTTCAATGTTAAGTTTTTATATACAGGCTTCAGCTTGCAAATGCTTTTCCCAGTGCCTCAGAGAACCAATGCTATATATTCTCATGTGAAAAGCAGACAGTAGGTCTGACTCTGCTTTACTCAGAATCTTTAAACTTCACAGGTTTTTGAGGGAGGTGAATGTCTTCAAAGCTTCTCAACCTCCACTGAACAAAGTTTACCATGTACTAATTAATTCCCTGGAAATTGCTTTTAGTAGTCTTTGCAGTGCCATCTTATTTGTCAAAAACATTATTTATTTTTTTCTGTGACTGTTTACAAATAGATCAGATCAATGAAGATCACATCACTGAAAATCTCCTCAATGTCATCCTTATCTCCACAGCACTGGTAATCAACAATATTCATTGATTGCCAGGGAAAATGCAGAGCTGCCGAGGATAAAAAATTAACCATTAATTTTGCTGGGGTTATTGAGCTTAATAGCACCACAATTAATTGCAATTCTACTTTAAATTTCTATAGCAGCGGTTCTCAAGGTTTTCCACTCCTGAAGCCCCTTCACTCTGCTTTTCAGTCCCCTTCTCAATTACCTGGAATCTACCTTAGACCCTTAGCCCATTTAGCAACGTGCCTGCTACAGGGTGGGCTTGGGTGGACAGGCTGATGAAAATAAAATTCTGATTATGAACATTTTAAAGCTGCTGAACAGTACAGAGACAATGTTTATCTAACAGTTGACTTGTTCCCTCTTCCATTTTATTACACTGTGAGCAGAATTGAGCCCTCCTGCTTGAGAATTATATCAAAGGGCAGTATTTCATGACTGAATCAGTGAAGGACATCTGGTGCCTTAGATAAGAATTAGGTACCTATTAGGTATTTAAATCCCAATAACTAGCTCTTGTAGCTGCTTGTGTCACCTGCCTAACTCAACTGCAGGGGCTGCATGTAATAGATGCCCAGGTTTTTTCCGTCCTTACAGTGCTAAATAAATCAGTAAATTTCTGGTATATAAACCCCAGCTGGGTCAACAAACTAGTTCTGAAATAGTCTTTATATCAGAAGACTGATCTGGAAAAGGTATGGGGGGGGGGTGGGGGTGGAAACAAAAACAAAAAGGAGAGAGAGAGAGGAAAAAAAAGGAAACCTCAGAAACTTTTGAGGCAACCTTTTATACTGTTTTTTCCTTTTTTATAAGGTCAGATTTAGAAATGGCAAAAATTTCAGAAGCTTCTATATGAAGTATTTTCACTCACAGTGAAAAAAATAATAGTAACTTTAAAATTGTGGTTTGACTTTACACTTGAGTTTTGAAAATGCTTTCTACAAATACCTTATTTACAATATTTACAGTCTTGTGGGTTTAGACAATTAGAAGTCTTGCATATTGTAGGCTTATATAGTCTCTATGTTTCTATAACTTCTTGAGGCTGCTTCTATCATATAGAGATCATGCTCATTTTTCAAGCTTTTCCTCTGGAAATAATTTAACTGGAACTAGAATAACTTGTTTGTTCAGAATCTTATTGTAACATTGGATATAAGTCACTGCTGAGCTCCACTGGTTGTAATCTCTGTGTTTACTGTCAACAGTACTGATGTTTTCTTGTTATTTTCTTCCTAAGTTTTTCAGAGACAAAAACATTTGTGAGAGGTACACTTCTGTCTTTACATAGAATACAGTGTTTTAATTCAGAAGTAAACTTATTTAGTATATACATCTCAGTAGTTCCTATGTATTGAATTATACTTAGTACACTTATTTCTAAAGTAACATTTTGCCAACAATTGCTGCAAATAACTACTGCAGATGTTTTATTTTTCCCCAAATGTCACAGAATCATAGAATGTTTTGGGTTGGAAGGGACCCCTAGAGATCATCTAGTCCAATCCCCCATTCCCCATGTCCCCTTTTCAAAAGACAAAACTAACATTTTTTTGTGCCTTTGAGATTTCCATACCTCATGTGGACTTCCAAAGCAACAGCAATGTTTATTCAGTGACAAAAGACCTGTTCAGCAGTCCCTCCTTCTGGATAGCTTTGTGTATTACTTGTAAAATATATAAAGAGTTCTTGGAGCAGGATCCTGAACCAAAGTTTGTTCCTATATGCCATTTAGTACTCTGATTGCTATGCTACCTTGTCAGGTTCATTTTATAATGCCCTAAACCCCAAATAATCCTAATGAATGATGTGTGCTATAGCTGAGGGATGGAGTGTTCTCATGGTGTTTTACAGCACAGAAGGCATGTTTTTTGGAGAAAAGTATTTGGAGGCAGAGGGAGGAATCAAATCTGGAATGTTTACAGTCCTGGCAAATGTTCCAACCATCATGTTGGCATTAATATGAAACAAAGTGTCCCCTTCTCCAGTGACTATGTTCTAATGACAGAAATTGATTTCCTTATTTTTTTTTTTCACTTTGACATGTTTCAGTGCAGAACTCCAGCACAGGACTCTTGAGATGGGCGCATCTTGAGAGCTCAGAGTCAGCACCTAACTCCCTGGCTAGTAAAACTCCAATTAGAGTCATTTTCCCAGGCAAAACTTTGTTAAGTTGGGGCACTGGATGCTGCTGCTGTGCCAGGGCTTGTATTTATTACCCTGCATATCCTTCTGTGTACTGTAAACAGGACTAAAAAGTCAACAGGATGAAGTAGCTGCAGAGCACAGTCAAGCTCAGTACAAGGCAGCAAAGAACCACACCTTGAAACAACACGCTTCGACTGAGTACTTGGCATTAAGGGTAAAGGAAAGGGCAACTTGCTACAGCAAATCATAACCCAGAGATGGCTGCTGCTGCAGGCAGTAACCATACGCTGGAACACACGCAGGAGAGGCGAGGCATGTGAATGCACAAATACTCACCCTATCGATTCTGCTTGTTGACTTTCCTTGCAGCTTTCCAGTGGCTGTCAACCCTGGCAACCTGAGTTAGCATCTTTTATCACTTGTATACAGTGGAAATGTTGACAAGCTGCAAAAGCAGCAAAAAATTGTGAGCAGAGGTCCCAGGGAGAGACGCTACAGCCAGCCAGACCAAGCACATGGTCACAGACAGAAGTTGTGAAACAACACAGATGCAGGGAATAACACGTTTGCTGAAGAGCTGCTGTTTGCTGGTTTTTCTCTTTTTTTTTTTGGCTCCTCCTCACCACCAGGTCACCAGTTTACAAAAGCTCTTCAATGAAAACCCAGTGAAATTAGTTAGATAAATTTCAACTAAAAATGAGTGATAGGTGGAAGCCTGTGAAAGGTGAAATTAAAGCCTGAAGTATTTAATGAAATATACAGCCAACGGGTAAATCCTTCCCCATATGTATGGGCACAGATTTATTTGAAAGGAGGAAGAGACGAGGCTTAAGGAACCTACACAAGTCTTTCCTCTCTTTTAACACAGAGTGTGATGCATGTTCTCCTAGCCGCGTGACAGGGCTGGGTCTACCTAGCCTTTACTGCTTCTATAACATGCCCAGACTTCAAGGGGATGACCGTAAATCTGACAGTAAATAAACAATCACTTCTGCAAATGGTTTGGTGCAGATGATTCATACTCTCGCTACAGCAAGACAGCACAATCAAAGTCTTTCCCCTTTGTCACTCACTTGAGTTACCCTGCCAGTTCCTGATCATGAATGTTTTTCATTGCCTCTTCACACACCAAGGATTGCACTGTCTTACAGAGCAGAATAAACTAGATATAATTTAACTAGAAGCTCGGACTGTGCTTTTACTACGCTTGCCCCCCCACCCCTTATTTTTACACCAAGATGGTTTTGCAAATAATCTATGGTGCTGTAAAAGGGAAGACAAGTTCTCTGCCAGTGTACCTACCATCAGCTCTCTGCTGAGATTGCTGAATTGTATTATAGAGCAAGACTTCCAAAGGCTCTTCCTAAGTTGCTGAGTCACCAACCAACCCTGCTAGACAGTGTGTTATAAACTTTAAGGTCTAGTACGAGAGGAAAAGGTTTGCCAAAGTTTTGAGCGATCCTATCAGCACTGCTGAGCAGACAGAGAAGATGAAGAATGGATCATGGAGAAATTCAGACAAAAATCAGAAGGCATTTACTGCAACAACCAGACCTGTTACGCCTTGAGTTTAAGGTTCATTGAAAGGCTGGCATCTTCAGCGCTCCTATGTCCCTTGCTGAGGTATTCCTACAGTACTGATTCAGAGGATGACAACTATTATACTTTTTTTTTTTTTTGCTGTACAAAACAGTCAGCCTTCAGTACGGTAATGGGTTCTCAATTCAATTTTGCTTAGCTTGAAAGATTTATTTCTTCCACAGTAATATTCCAAAGTACTCTACATGAACAGATGCCCGTGGCAAACTGAGGGTCCCACTGACTTGACTGCTCTGGATTTCACTGGAAGCTTACATTTGCACAGGAGTTTGCTTGTACAGGACTGGTTTTTTTTTTAATCTGTACATAATAAATACCAGACTAATAAATATTTTTTCCATGTGACTTGCAATTTCATGTGCCTCTAGTTAATAAATGGTAACATAATTCTTCCCAAATGCCTATGCACCCTGGAATATATAGTAAGCTTGAAGAAGAAATATTTGAACTTAATTTTTTTGGTAGAGTAGGATTATTTTGTTTTAGCTGTGGATGCTTCTCTGAGGAGAAAGGCAAGAGGAAAGAGCAAGCCATCTGGCACCCTGTAAAACAGCTCTCCCTTGATTTCCCGACTCACACCTCTGCACTTACACTTTTGAAATATGTGAGTTCTTAGTGAAAAACAGAGATCTGAAAATTAAACATTGCATGATGGCTTTATCCACACAAGTTTAATCAAGTTAACTAGAACTTAATTTATAGAGATGCTGCTAGCCTCACTGACTGAAGTGTTCAGCATCTATGAAAGTTAAACGCTTAATCTTGATCCTATTGAAATTTGTGTGCTAATGCATGTCTGTGCATGAAAGACAAGGTCCTTCTGTTTATCCATATCATTCAGAGAAAGAAGAACCCTACTGTAGGGTTGAAACTCAAAAGCCTTTTATGATTTTTTATAGTGTCCTGTAAAAAAAAGGCGGACAGACTCATGCTTCTTAAGGAAAAGACTCCAGTGTTGAGCTGCCTTCTCCCATTTGCTTCAGAAGCTTTGCTATGGATGTACTACTAACTTCCACACATCCTACTCCCTTTCTGAACTTAGAATCAAAGAGCCATAGAATCATTTAGTTTGGAAATTACCTTTAAGTTCATCAAGTCCAACCATAAACCCAACACTGCCAAGTCCACCACTAAACCACGTCTCTAAATGCCACATCTACGCTTTAGCCAGGATGATTGTTAGGATTCCCTTGTACTGAGTACTATGGAAATACAACAATTTTCTTTCGGTGGCTTCAGGATTTCACCCACAGACGGTGTATTATGAGGCCGGAATCCTTGTAACATGCACCCTGTTCTCAGTTTACTTAGCCAAAGGACTATTTTTAACTTACAGGTATACTTTAATGCCTTAGAATCATTCCCATAATATAACAGTATGAACTTTGTATTAATACATATTTTCTTATTACATACAGTGTATCAGAAAGGTGATTTCTGAGTTGCAAGTAAGAACCCAATCTCAGCGTAAATGCTTTTCACGTTTTTGACTGGAAAAACACCTTTTGAGTCATGGATAATGTCTACAAAATCTCTGGAAAAAAATGAAGCCTGCCTGCAATGTCAGTCTGTGACCCAAGACTTCACTTCTGGGCCAAGTGCTCACTTATGCTGCATACCCAAAGCCGTTCTGCCCATCTTGCAAATGAGCTCATGGGATCTTTGGTGCAACTGGCTAGTGGATGGGAGCTTGGAAGACACACCACAAGTCTTCGCATGTGAAGACAGGTAAAGAAAAAACAGCGTAAGCAGATAGAGGTGAATTCTTTAAACTCCAGAAAGGTGTGGCTCTTGTCACCTTTTATATGCAAATACATGAAATGTACGTGTATGTGGTTTTACAGTCAAAGACAGTTGCCTACACAACCCTTGAATGCTTTCTACAGAAGACCTGTTGAAGTTATTATATAGGTTTTACACGGATATAAAGCTTCTGCTGAAAGAGGGCAAATTCCAGCTATCTAGGAAAAGTCTCTTTGTCAGAGGAAAACACCAAATCGGAACATCTAAGAGTTCTTGCCTCAATTTCAAGTCTCTGTTGTAGCAGTAATCATCATAGTCTAAGGACAAAGGACAAAGTTTACAAACACATATTTTATTTAGACAGAGCTTTCAGGCACTTGAGCTCTTTTCCAGGTGTAATTAAACAAAACAAAAGCTTTACCTACAAGCCTTCTCTTGCAACAGGTCTTAATTGCTCTGGTGAATGGTCAAGTACTCAATATGTTGGCTTCTCTGTGGGAAGCCCTGATGATATCACATCTTCACTGTCAGAGCTAGGAGCTCTCATCAGTGTTTCAAATTCAGTCTCACTCATGGAATTTTTAATAGAAACCTTAAATTTGCAGATTTTTTTTGCAACTCAGTCTTGAGGGAAATCACTGAAACTGCTAGTAATACTAACTTTGGTCAAATATGAAGCCAAAATTGCAATCTGAATTTTGTAGAAAAGCTAGCTAAAAGCTATGAGTTGCCCAGCTGAACAGTGTGATAAAAGGCATCTGTATTTTCTTACCCTTTATATTTTACAGACAAAACCATAGGTTGTAAGAATAAAGATGGCAAAACTAAGTGCTTGGAAATTAGGAAGTGGTGTTTAAAAGCATCGTATGACCTTGCTGTGATCTCCCTTCGTGTTTGTCCTGCCACCCGTGGTTGGGTTACACGTTTGCATGCCATTTTTCCCATGGCAGCTCTGTCCAGAAAAAAAAAGGTTTAGCACAACCTGCTGTTACTGCCCTCTCCGCATTCTGTTCTCTTTGTTTCTTCTTATATTTCCAGCTTGCATTTTATTCTTGATCTAGGGCAGGTCCATACTTCCTCACACGTTCCTTCTCCCTGCCATTCTACATATCCACCTCTATGTACTCTTGTATGTATGTACACCACTACACCCATCTGTTTCCCAGTTTTTATCCTTTGCTGCAACACTTTGCTCCTGCAAGCTTATCTTTCCTGTTCAGTCCCTTGAGCTCCAGCTTTAATGTCTTTTTTTTTTTGGCATGATTATTCACACTGCTCCCACTCTTTACCCCTATGCGTTTAGTTAGGCAGATTTTTTTTACATTCGTAAAACCGAGGGGGATACCTGTATACGTTTCAGCAGTATGTAAGAGTCCAACACAGGGCTAGATATGACCAAAAGGACGATCAAAAATTAAGTAAGCATTAAGCGTACACGTAGAAAGCCAGAGAAGGGGAAGATAATCTGGAACGAAGTTTTGTAAACCTTTTAACAGGCCTAAGCATGCCTTATAAATTGTACATTAAATGAAGCGAGGCTTTTAAGCCTAAGTAGGGCAGAGAGATCTCGAAGGAAACCTAATCAAAGGAAATGGTTATAATAAAAATACTAATAGCAGCCATGAACTCTTCACCTTTGATAACTGAACTCACTGCTGGGCAGCAAAGTTGGACTGAAGTTGAATTCAGTTTCCCCTTCCTTTCTCCAGGCAGAGTGGATAGATTTCTATTACTGCATATTCACGTTAATGATTAGGTGCTCCGAGGCACTTTTTCCACCGCTCTCTCCTTTGCACAGCAGGTCCCACTTTGCCATTTAGTGTCTGAAGATGGATTATTTTCCCCCAAAAGGCGGGCCACCACCCTTAGCGGCTCGCAGGGGTCGGGGGCAGCCGGCCTGGGGCGGGCGGCGCCGGGGAGAGGCGGGCACTTCGGAGCCGCCTGCGAAAGCCGAGAGGCGGGCTTAAAGCGTGAAATTCTAAAACCCGGTGAAGTCCATAAAAGTGAAAAAAAAAACCAAAAAACCACAACCCCGAAGGGTGAACCGTCGCAGCCAGGCCGGCTGGGAGCGCGGCGCACCTGCCTCCTGCCCTCCCCCCTCCGGCCGGGGAGGCTGCTCAGGGGTTAAGCCCCGCCGGGGGCGGAGGCGGCCCGGCAGGGCTCCCCCGCGGCTCGGTGTCCAACGGGACCCGCGAGGCGGCGGGGCTAAGCGCGGCCGTCGCCTCAGGGCCGGCGGGCGGCAGCGGCGGCGGGGGGGATGTCGCAGGGCGCGGGGCTCCTCAGCGACCTGCCCGACCACTCGCCGCGGGTGCGCAGCGCCGTGGCCGAGCTGCGGCGGCGGGCGGAGGCAGAGCCCGGCCAGCGCTGGCCGCAGCCCCTCACCGACGCCTTCCTGGTGAGGTTCCTGCGCGCCCGAGACTTCCACCTGGACCTGGCCTGGACGGTAAGGAAGGCTGGGGGGAAGCGAGCGCCGCCGGGCCCCGCTCTGCGGGGCCGGGGGGCTCCCGCCACCGGCTGAGGGCGAGAGGCTCTCCCTCTGCCGGGAGAGCCCCCGCGGCGGCTGCCAGCCCGGCGCGACACCGCCCCAGCCGCCCGCCGGCGGTGCGGGGTCCCGCAGGCCCACCGGGCCTCGCTGCCCCGCCGCCTCCGGGGGTCCTCGCCTCAAGCCCAGGGGACGAGGGCGGCGGGTGGGTCGGGGGATCGAGAAGCAGGCGGGGGGGTTGTTGCCGGGGGCGGACGGAGCCGGAGGGCAGCGCTGCTTGGGTCGGCCGAGGCCAAGCAGGGGGGTTTCGGGGTGTAACGAATTGCTTGTCACGCGTGTCGTGGTATCGTGGCTGGCTTTGTGCGGTCTCTATGAGGTAACGTAAAACTTACGCTAAGTTTGGTACGGGCACGTAATGTCGATGTTAACGGTAAGCCTGGTAAGGTTGCAACTCCCATCAGGAAAGAAGATCCTTTAAAGGATATCCTTATCGAGCTTATCGGGCTCAGATTACTAGTTACTAGTAATTTTACTAGTTACTAGTAGTTTTACTAGTTTCACTACAGATTTGTAATTGCTCTAAGATAAACCTATGAGTAAAAACTTCTTTTCCCTTGGAGTTTAGTCATTTGCAACGCTCCTTTCAGGCTTTGGGAAGTTTTGTTACTCTCCCGGCTGTTTGTATGGCTCTCTGCCATGCAGACAGTGCATGTGTATTTTTAATAGCCAAAGATACAAATTATTATGAGTGGCTGATACTCCGGAAGGCTGCGCAGCCATTCA
>BOSO01021591.1:0-10845 GCA_018403395.1 Gorsachius goisagi
CCCCCGCGGCCAGCCCACCGCCCCCCGGGGGCAGCGCAGGGACCCCCGGGGGCAGCGCAGGGACCCCCGGGGGCAGCGCAGGGACCCCCGGGGGCAGCGCAGGGACCCCCGGGGGCAGCGCAGGGACCCCCGGGGGCAGCGCAGCCTGCCTGCCGCTGTGCCCACAGCTGCTCACCGACTCGGACTCCTGCTTGCTTTTCTGTTCCTGTCCTAATTTTTCTCGTTTCTTTCGGTCTTTCTGCTTCTGGAAACAGGAGCGAGCTGTAAGCGGGCGCCAGGCAGAGCAGCACAGACCGACACCCGGCCCGCACCTTGTGGGCTGGCAGGGTGATCCCCCTCCCTACCCCCCAGGGCGCACCCACCTTCTTCTTCAGCTTCTTCTTCTCCGCCTTCCTCTTCATCCGCTCCTCCTCCGCCACCAGCTCCTGCGCGTTCCTCTCCGCTTCCTGGGGGAGCGACACCGTGAGCTGCGAGTGCCCAGCACCGCACTGTGGCCAGGAGAGCGGGACAGCTCCGGGCGCCCCGACGGCAGCGCTGCCCGCCCCCAGCCCCCCGTGCCCCCCAGAGAGATGGAGGCCATGGTGGGGCCGAGGGGGGCCCAACCAGGCAGCGGCAGGGGGGGAAGGGTGCCCCGCACCTCGGCCGTGAGCTGGCGCCCCCAGGGCGCGGGCAGCCTCTGCATGGTCACGTCGAGCGCGGTCGGGGGCGGCCGGGCGGGCTCCTCGCACAAGAAGGATTTCTTGAAGCCGCAGAAGTTGTAGGGGGGGTCGCTGTCCTCGCTGGAGACGTCCCAGTGCTGGCTGAGCCCGGTCTGCTCCTCCTCCTCCTCTCCATCCTCCTCCTCGCTGGACACCTCCGGCCGGCTGGGGCAGTACCAGAAGCCCGGGCCTAGGCAGGGAGAACCGGGGCCGTCAGCGGCAGCTCCGGAGCACCGGGACCCCCGGCAGGGCAGCGCCGCCCCCCCCCCCCGGCCCCGACTCACCGCGGCCGAAGGCGTCCCGGGCGCCGGTTGCTTCCCCCGTCGCGCTGCGGTTCACCGGGCGGGAGGCGGCCTGCGGCGGCACCGGGAGGTGGAGCGGCAGCCCCGGGGCAGCGGCCCGAGCCCCCCCGGGGCCAGCCCCGGCCCAGCCCCCGCCGCCCGCGGCCCCCCCGTACCTGCCGCCGGCCGCGCTCGGCCCCGGCGTCGCCGAGCAGGCAGTGCCGGGGGCAGAAGGGCGCTGCGGGGAGCGGAGCCGGCCCTGAGCCGCCGGAAACGAAACCGAAACGCGGCGGCCCCCGAGCGCCCGCCCCGCCGGCGCCCCCAGCCCCGCCGGGCCGGCTCAGAGCGCGGCTCCCGCCGCTGCCGGCCCCCGGCCCCCCCCTCGGGACGCCCGGCCCCGCGGCCCCGCTCCCCCCCGCCCCGTACCGCCGCTCCAGCCGCCGGGGCCGAGCACGCAGCCCCAGGGGCAGGCAACGGGGGCAGCCCCGAGCCCGCAGGCGCCCGGGCCCGGCCCGGCCGAGTCCCGCGTCCCCCCCGCCCCCCGCATCGCCCCGGGCCGCCGCCGCCGCCACCCGGAAGTGGGGCACGGCGACAACCGGAAGTGGGGCATGGCGAGGCCGGAAGTAGGGCACAGCGCCAGCTGAGGCTGCCTGGCCGCCATGTTGGGTGCGGGCAGGACGGCGGCCCGCAAGGCTCGCAGCGAGCAGGACCGGGGCTCCGCGTCCCCTCCCGCCGTTCCCCCCTCCCCTCAAGCCGCGGGCCCGGCCGCTGCCCGCTGCTGAGCGCCCCCCTCCACCGGGCACCGCGGTGTCCGCCCCCCCCCCACCCCGCGGGTCGGCCCTGCCCATTCCTCCGGATTAGCGCGGGAGCGGCCTAAGCCTATTTGCTCCCGCCGCCCCCGGGGATGGCCCGGCATGGAGGACGGCGGCCCTGAGCGTCGCGGCGCGGAGCCCTGCCTGCAGGTGAGCCCCGGAACGGGCGAGGGGACCCCAGGGAGGCGACCCCGCCGCCCCCAGCCCGGGGACACCGGCTGGGCCTAGGCCCCGCGCCGCCCGCCGCGTCTCCATGACAACGCTCATCGAGGGGGCGTGGTCTGGAGGGGGCGTGGTCTGGAGGGGGCGTGGTCTAGAGGGGGCGTGGCCCCTGCGTGGCAGCTCCGCGGTTGCCAGCGGCGGGGGGCGGGGCCTCTTCCCCGGTAGCCCCGCCCCCTTCGGGCAGCCCCGCCCCTCACGGCGCGTCCTGACCCGGCCCCGTTCCCGTTAGGAGCGAACGGGCGGCGGCGGCCGGAGCGGCCTCATCCTCCTCCTCCTGCCGGCCCCGGGCGATGGGGCTGCTCGCGGGGACCCCCCCGAGCCAGGTGAGGCCCCCCGAGCCCCCACCGCCCCCAGCCTCCCCCGGCCACTTACCCCCGGGGCTCAGCCCGCGGCGGCCGGGGGGTGGAGGGGAAACCCGGCGGGGTACGGCGTCCTGGGGGGGTGGTGTGGGGACAGGGCGGGTGACAGCGGCCGCGGGGCGAAGGCGTCGCCAGCACGATGTCCTGCGGGGCTCGGCGCCGGCGCTGGCATGGCCGGGGCGGCTGCGGAGCAGCGTGGCTGTCCCACCGGCCCCTCTGGGCACCGGGGCAGCGCCCGGTGGCCACAGCTGCCCCCCCGGTTGCCCCACACCGAGGGTCCCTGCCCCTGCAGGCGGCAGCTCCCTGGGGGGCCTGGCCCGCTCCCTGCAGAAAGCGGAGGCCATGCTGCGCAGCTGCGTCAGCCCCGGCCTGCGGCGCCTGCTGCCCCCGCGGCCCCGCGAGCGTGGCTACGACAGCGAGGACAAGGACGAGGATGAGGATGAGGAGGCGTCAGCCCTCCTGGCCGCGCTAGAGCAGAGCTTCCCGGGGCTGCGCCGCTGCCTCTGCGTCTGGGAGGACCCCCGCACCGAGACCTTCCGGGGCCACGTGCGGCCCCAGCCCGGCGACAGCGCCGGCACCGCTGCCTTCTCCTACCACCCCGTGCACCCGCGAGTGGCCGAGCGTGGCGCCGCCCTGCACGCCCTGCTGCAGCACCGCCACCACCTCCGCCTCGCCCGCGACTACAGCCGCCGCCTGAAGGCTGCCTCCGACTTCCTCCGCCGGCTCCTGGCGCTGGCCGAGCGGCCGGAGCTGCCGGCGGGGGAGCTGGGGGCCGCCTGGCCACTGCAGGGGCTCTGCCAGGAGCTGCGGACTCACGCCGGCCACTGGAGCGGGCTGCGGCGGCGGATACGCAGCGACCCATGGCTGCGGCCGCTGCTGCTGCGCAGGCACGAGTCGGTGGCGCACATGCGGCGGGCGCTGCTGCTGCTGGCGCTGCACGCCGCCCAGCTGGCCGAGCACCACGCCGAGGCGCGGCTGCGGGCGCTGGCACGGGCTGGCCCCGCCGCCGCCCCCCTCCCGGCGCTGCTCTCCGACCTCTTCCAGGGCCTGGAGATCTACAATCGGGTGGTGGGGGACCTGGCCCTGGAGCTGGGCGCCGCCGGGGACCGCTCCCACGCCTTCCCCGTGGCCAGGGTGCTGGGGGTACTGGCAGCCGAGCGGGGCCGGCTTGCGGCCGAGCGGCTCCAACCCCTCCTGCGGCCACGGGACAGGCGCGGCGAGGCAGAACATGTCTGCTGGGAGGAGGCCACGGTGCCTTGGCCCCCGGAGCACGGTGCCACGGTGGCAGATGCCAGACCCTCTGGGCAGGAGGAGCCGTTGGGCCTCGCTGGGGAGCTGCGGGCGCTGTGCAGGGAGGATGAGGAGCTGATGGGCCTCATCCTGGGGGTGCTGGTGGCCTCGGCCGACAGCCTCTGGCACCACATCCTCCGCGTGCCCAAGCAGGAGAGGCCGGTGGTGGAGAGCCCCGAGCCCCCGGAGCCACCGGCAACCAGCCCGGGCAGGGCCAGCGGGCCGAGCTCTCCCGGCTGGAAGTCAGTGCGGTGGCTGGATGCCTCCCGCGCGCCGGCGGCCGAGGCCCTGCACGCCCAGTACCGCCCGCTCTTCTGGGGGGCTGCCGGCGCGGCGCTGGGGCACCGCCTGGGGCTGCCGCACCACGAGACGGGCACGGCCGCCGCCAATGCCCGGGAGCTGAGCCACGCTCTCGCCCAGGGTAGGTGGGGGCCGGGGTGGGGAGCGGCAAGGAGCGGCTCCCCGGTCCCTCCGGTGCTGCCGTCGGGTGCGCTGGCCCTCACGCCCCGTCCCCCCGCAGCCCGCGTCCCCCGGGAGTGCGAGGAGGAGCTGGGGCGGCTCTGCCTGCGCCTGCTGTGCCGGGGCGTCCTCCGGAGCTGGGAGAGAGGTACGGGGTGTGGGGTGCGGGGCACAGGGGGCTGGCGGGCGGCCGGCGTGGGGTCGCTGACCCGTGCCCCCCGCAGACTTCGCCCGCGCCCTGGGCTGGGCTCTGTCCGACAAGTGCTCGGGGGAGCCGGGGCCGGCGGCGGGGCCGGTGCGGAGCGGGACAGCGCGGTGCCTGCAGCGGCTCTACCCGGCCCTGGCCTTTGCCCTCCGCTGCCTGCGGCCCCTGCCCGCCCGCCCGCCCGGTGAGTGGGGCCCTGGGGGACGGGGACGGGCAGCTGGGGGTCCCGGCTGGGCTGACCCCCGCCCGCCGGGTGCCGCTGCCCCCCCAGGCCCCCCCGGCTCGCCCTGCCTGCGCTTGCAGGTGCTGGGCCGCTGCCTGGCCACGGCGCAGGCTGCCTGCTCCTGGCTGATGGGCAGAGCCTGCCGGTACCTGGCGGCCTGGGCCCTGCCCCAGTTCCTCCTCGTCACCCAGGGGGACCTGCAGGTACGCGGGGCCGGGGGACAGGGACCGAGGTGTGGGGCTGGTGGGTCAGACCCCTCCCTGCAGGGGCTGGGGGCTGGGGCTGGCCGCAGTACAGGGCTCCTCTCGCCCCTCTTCTCCAGCTGCTGAAGATGGAGACGGACAGGCTGGTGGTGCTGGTGAGCGGCACCTTCCCGGAGCCCGGGGACACCCCCCTGCCCCCCGCCCCGCTGTCCCACCGGGAGCAGCAGCTCTGCCAGCAGATCAGCGCCATGGCCACCAGCATCCAGGTAGGGCCTGAGCCGTGCCGTGCCGTGCCGTGCCGAGCCGGGAAGGCTCCCAGTGGTTCTGCTCCGGCTGGGGGAGGCGCCGGGTGCGGTGGGCTGCCCGTGCCACCCCGCTCCCCCCGCTCTGCCCCCAGCTCTTCGCAGGGGATGTGCTGAAGATGTTCTCCACCGACTGCAAGCGGATGTCGGCGGAGATCTTCGACCAGACCATGCCGCTGGGCAAGCACTGGAGGGTCGGCCTCCGCGCCGGTGGGTGGGGGTGCCCCAGTGCCGGGCAGCGCCGCGGGCAGTACCGGGGTCGGGGCTGAGCCCGCGTCCCCCCGCAGACCTGCCCAGCTCCCCCAGCGCCTACGCGGCGGCGGCGGCCCAGGCGGTGCTGGGCCAAGTGCTGCAGGGCGCCCAGCTCCTTCCCCGCGACGCCCAGGCGCCCACCCTGGCCCGGGTGACCACGGCCTTCCTGGAGGCCTGGATGGATCACATCCTGGCCCAGAGGATCAAGTTCAGGTACGGGGCGGCAGCGGCGGGGCCGGGGCGGCGCAGGCAGCGGCGGGGCGGCCGGGCTGAGCGCCGCCGGTGCCCCCCAGCCTGCAGGGAGCCTTGCAGCTGCGGCAGGACTTCGAGCTGGTGCGGGAGCTGGTGGGCTCGGAGCGCTACGGGCTGGCCCCCGAGACCCGGCAGTCCCTGCTCTCCCTGCGCGTCTTCCAGCAGATGGACGGGGCCATCCTCTGCCTCCTGCAGCAGCCCGGCGGGGCGGCCGGTGTCACCCCCCGCCGCTGGCACTCCCTGCGCCGATGCTGTGAGTGAGGGGGGGGACGGGGACGGGGATGGCGCCCGCCTGCCACCCTCGCTTCAGCCGCCCCCACGGGCTGTGGCCATGCCGCGCTCCAGCAGTCGGCACCGTGGCATTGGGGGGAGCACGGGGTGGCCCCTCTTGGGGTGGCCCCTCTTGGGGTGGCCAACGCAGGCGTGAGGGTCCGGGATTCCCGGTATGAACGGATCCTTGCCCCTTCCAACTCCCGTTTCCGCTCCCCGTTCAGGTTCGGACAACGGCGCCCACGCGCAGGAGCCGGGCGCGGGCAACCTGCACGACCTGGAGACCCTGGAGACGGCGGCAACGGCGGCGGGGACCCCCCCATCCACCCCCGGTACCGAGGTACCGGCGCGGCTTCGGAGCGGCGTTCCCGAATCCTACCTGTCGGGCAGCCAGCAGCAATGGCTGTCGCTGCGGCTGCACCGGGCACGGCGTTGGCGCGTACCGGGCTTGCCGTGCGTCGGTAACGGCCCCGAGACCTGACCACCGGTGGCGGCAATAAAGCGGTTTCGGGGGGGGGAGATGCCGTCACCGTGTCTGTCTCCGGTTGTTGCGGGTGGGAGCGGAGCCGGGAACTCCCGAGCCCCGGGAGGGATCCGGCATCACCGGCCACCGACCCCGGGAACGGGACGCCGGGCTCCGACAGCGGCCGGGGGCCGCTGTCGGAGCCCGGTGTCCCGTTCCCGGGGTTACCGGGAGTCCCCGGTGTGACTACGGCTCCCATGATGCCGCTGTCCCCACCGCCCGGTCACTTCCGTCGCGGGGCGGGGTCGGGCCGAGCCGAGCTCCCCCTTCCCGGTCCCGGTCCCCCGGTCCCGGTGCGGCTCCCGGTGCCGCCCGTCATGGCCGTCCCCGCTACCGAGCTGGGCATCGCCGACCGCGTCCCCTTGGCCACGGCAAGTAACGACACCGGGCTGGCAACCGGGCTGGCACCGGGAAGGGGGGGGTTAGGGAATTGGGGGGGGGGTGTCCCCGGGGTGCACGGCGGTGACGATGCCCGCGGTGCGCAGGGTCCCTGCCCGGTGGGCGTGGAGGAGGAGGAGGACGGGGACGAAGGGCTGCTGGGGGGTGGGGGTCCCCACGCTTGGACCCCCCAGGAGAAGCTGCTGCACGAGGCGCGGCTGAAGGCCAAGGCCAAGCGGCGGCTGCGGCGTACGTCCTCCCGGGATTCGGCCCGCGAGTCCCTCTCCGAAGGCGCTGAGCCCGGCCCCGAGCCCGGCAGCCCCAAGGGCAGGGCCCACGACCGCAGGTCCCGCACCGGCAAGGGCAGGGGGCTGCCCAAGAAAGGTGAGGGGCGCCAGCGCCCGGCAGGGCCCCCCAACCGTCCCCCCCACCCCGGGGTGGGACCCTACATGACCCCCAACTGGCCCCCCTCATGGGGCTGGGACCCTGCGTGACCCCCAACCACTCCCCTGGGGGCCTGGGATCCTGCATGACCCCCAACTTCCCCCCCTTCATGGGGCAGGGTCCCTGCGTGACCCCCCAACTGCTTCCCCCCGGGGGCTGGGATCCTGCGTGACCCCCAACTTCCCCCCCTCATGGGGTAGGGTCCCTGCGTGACCCACAACTGCTCCTCTGGGGGGCTGGGACCCTGTGTGACCCCCAACCACTCCCCCGGGGGGGCTGGGACCTGCGTGGTCCCCAACCACTCCCCGGGGGGGGCTGGGATCCTGCACGACCCCCAGCTGCCCCCTCTCATGGGGCAGGGTCCCTGCATGACCCCCAACCACCCCCCTGCACACGGGGCTGGGACCCTGTGTGACCCCCAACCGCTCCCCCGGGGGGCTGGGACCCTGTGTGACCCCCAACCACTCCCCTGGGGGGCTGGGCTCCCTCCCGTGCCCCTGTCTTAGTCCCTGCCTGGGGGGGACCCCGCTGGGGCCCTCGGTGCCCCCCACTGCCGAGCCCCCGCTCACCCTGGGTGTGCCTGGCGCAGGCGGTGCCGGGGGCAAGGGCGTGTGGGGGGCCCCCGGCGTGGTCTATGGCTACCAGGAGCCCGACGCCCGCGACCCCAACTACGACGAGGCGGCTCAGGTACGGCCCCGGCCCCCCAGCGTCCCCCGGCCTCGCAGGCAGCCCCCGCGCCGGGCCGGCTGCGGGCAGCGCTGCGGCGGGGGTGGCATCGTCCCGTCCCCGCAGGGGGACACGGTCTACGCCACGGTGGTGCCCGAGCTGGAGGAGGGGGAGCTGGAGAAGAACGTGCAGCCCATGGTGCTGGAGTACTTCGAGCACGGGGACACCGGCGAGGTCGTGGTGCGTCGGGGCGGGGGTCTGCGGGACGGGGCGGGGTGGAGTGGGCTGGGGTCCTTGGGGAGGGGACGGGGGCCCTTGGGGATGGGGAGGGGTCCCTTGGGGCAGGGGTGGGCGTCCACTGCTGGTGGGGAAGGGGCAGGGTCCCCTGGGGAAGGGGGTCCCTTGGTGGTGGGGACCTTCAGGGGGGCCAGGCTGGCGTGGGGGAGGGAAAGGGGGGTCCCTCGGGGGTGAGGGTGTCCCTGGGGGAGGGCAGAGGGGACCTTGGGGACAGGGCAGATGGGGATGGGGAGGGGTCCCCTGGGGAGGGGGTGGGCATCCCATGGTGGCGGGGATGTTCAGGGGGGCCAGGCTGGTGTGGGGCGGGGACAAAGGGGGTGCTCTGGGGATGGGGGTGTCCCGGGGAAGGTCAGGGGTCCCCCAAGGAGGGGCTGGGGGTCCCTGGCAGCGGTGGCAGGGGGTGACGTGCCGGGCGCAGGAGCTGCTGCGGGGGCTGAACCTGGGCAGCCGGCGGCACGCGGTGCCCTCGCTGGCGGTGGCCCTGGCGCTGGAGGGCAAGGCCAGCCACCGGGAGCTGACCTCCCGCCTGCTCTCCGACCTGGTGGGCCACGTCGTCACCCCCGAGGACATCGCCTGGGCCTTCGACAAGATGCTGCGGGACCTGCCCGACCTCATCCTCGACACCCCCGAGGCCCCCCAGGTGTCAGCGGGCGTGGGGACAGGGATGGGGACGTGCCCAGGGGGGGACATGGCCATGCTGGGGGATGCTCGGGGGACATGGCTGGGACAGGGGATGCTCAGAGTGGACATAGCCATGCTGGGGGGACATGGCCATGCTGGGGGATGCTCAGAGGGGACATGACCGTGCTGGGGGGCCATGGCTGTGCCAGGGGATGCTCGGAGGGGACATGGCCATGCCAGGGGGCCATGGTGGTGCTGGGGGATGCTCGGAGGGGCCATGGCCGTGCCGGGGAGACACGGCCATGCTGGGGGGTGTTTGGAGGGGCCATGACCATGCTGGGGGCCATGGCCGTGCCAGGGGATGCTTGGAGGGGACACGGCCATGCTGGGGGACACCCAGCGGCTGCGGGGTGCGGAGGGCGCAGGCGGGGCCGGGCGCTGACGCTCCGTCCCCAGATGCTGGGGCAGTTCATCGCCCGGGCGGTGGCCGACCACGCGCTGCCCCTGGATTTCCTGGAGCGCTACAAGGGGCGCGTGGACTGCGAGCACGCCAGGTAAGCGCCGCCCCGGCCCCCGCCGCCCCCGCCGCCCGCCGCCCTCACCCGCCTCTCCCGCAGGGCCGCCCTCGACCGCGCCGCCGTCCTGCTCCGCATCAAGCGCGACGTCAACCGGCTGGACAACGTCTGGGGCGTGGGGGGCGGCCAGCGCCCCGTCAAGCACCTCGTCAAGGAGGTCAGCGCCCGGCCGCCCCCCAGCCCTGCCCCTGGCCTGGCCCCCCCCGCCGGCCACCGTCCCCAGCTCCAGCCCCGACATCCCAGCACCCCCCCGCTCTGGATGCGCCTCCCTGCCACATCCCTTGGGATGTGACCCTGGCCGTGGTGTCCCCCCAGCCATGTCCCTGTGCCCACCCGGGGCAGCGGCGACCCCCAGCCGTACCCGTGCCCCCCATAATCCCCCCCCCAGCCGTGTCCCCACGCTGTCCCCCCCCGCCCCAGCTGCCTCTGTCCCCAGATGAACCTGCTGCTGCGGGAGTACCTGCTCTCCGGGGAGGTGTCGGAGGCCGAGCACTGCCTGCGGGAGCTGGAGGTGCCCCACTTCCACCATGAGCTGGTGTATGAGGTGAGGGGGGGGCGTCCCGGGGGGCTTGGGGGGGGGCGGGGGGGCCCTGCTGATGCCCACTGCCCGCAGGCGGTGGTGATGGTGCTGGAGGGCTCCGGGGAGGGACCCGTGGCCAAGATGGTGACGCTGCTGAAGGTGCTGTGGGAGACGGGGCTGGTGACGCTGGACCAGATGAACCGGGTGAGCATGGGGCGCGCGGGGCGGGGTGGGGCAGGGGGGCTGCCCCCCACCCCAGGGGCTGACACCACTCCGTGTGTGTGTGTCTGTCTGTCTGTCCGTCCGACCCCCCCAGGGCTTCCAGCGGGTGTACGAGGAGCTGGGGGACATCAGCCTGGACGTGCCGCTGGCCCACGGGCTCCTGGAGCGGCTGGTGGAGCTCTGCTTCCAGCGCGGCGTCATCACCAGGGCGCTGCGGGACGCCTGCCCCGCCAGGTACCGGCACGGGGAGGGGAGAGGGGGGCTGGGGGGGGAAAGGGGGGCTGGAGGGGAAGGGGGGGCTAGGGGGGGTGGGGAAGGGGGGCTGGGGGGGGAAAGGGGGAGCTGGGGGGGTGGGGAAGGGGGGCTGAGGGGGGAAAGGGGGACTGGGAGGGGAAGGGGGGGCTGGGGAGGGAGGAAGGGGGGCTGGGGGGGGGAAGGAAGGGAGCTTTGGGGGTGGGGAAGGGGGGGCTGGGGGGGGTCCCCGACTTCATCCCCTTCCTCCTCCTCCACAGGGGCCGGAAGCGCTTTGTGAGCGAGGGCGATGGGGGACAGGTGAAGCAGTGAGCAGGGGCGCCCCCGGGTGCTGGCGGCCATCGCCCCCCCCCCAACCCCGCCGTGGGCTGGTGGAGGGGTGGGGGGGGTCCCTGTGCCTGCGCTCCCAGCGCCCCCCCCCGCCCGGGGCGCACAATAAAGCGGCATCCAAGGACGTGCTGAGTGTGGCCCGTGTGTGCGGGGGGGCGCGGGACAGACTGGGGGGGGGGGGGGGGCCGG
>BOSO01021591.1:11930-22994 GCA_018403395.1 Gorsachius goisagi
GCCGTTCCCCGTCCCCCCTAACCCCCCGCTCCGGTTTCCCCCGTCCCCCTGACACCATCTCTCCCTCGGCAGCTACAACTACTTGGAGGCAGCGAGCCCGGGACTGCACCGCCTGACCGAGCTGGTGCAGAGCAGCCTGCGCAACCGCTTCGTTTTCACCCCGCCGGGGGGTCCCCGCCGCCGCTTCTTCGCCGTCGACGCCTTTGGGGGGCTGCCGGGGGAGCCCCCGCGTGGACGCCTGCTGCTGCACCAGGTGACGCTGGAGCCGCCCGCTACGGTGGAGGTGACCTTCGAGTCGGGCAGCGTGGTGGGCCGGCCCGGGCAGCTGGCGGGGGGAGTGCTGTCGGCAGCGCTGGCGCAGCACGCAGCCGCCTTCGAGCGCCGCTTCGAGGAGACCTTCGGGCTGGGCCGCAAGGGCTTCCCACCCCCGCAGCGGCGCTTTGCCCAGGCGGCCCTCAGCGAGCTGCTGGGGGGGGTGGGCTACTTCCACGGGCACTCGCTGGTGCGGTCCCCGCTGCAGGAGCAGCCCGTGCCCGGCCCCGAGGCTGCCCTCTTCACCGCCGTCCCCTCCCGCTCCTTCTTCCCCCGCGGCTTCCTCTGGGACGAAGGCTTCCACCAGCTGCTGCTGGCGCGCTGGGACCCGGCCCTCAGCCGGGAGGTGATCGCCCACTGGCTGGACCTGATGAACACTGAGGGCTGGATCCCACGGGAGCAGATCCTGGGGGAGGAGGCGCGGTCCAAGGTGCCCCCCGAGTTCCTCCTGCAGCACAGCGAGACGGCCAACCCCCCCACGCTGCTGCTGGCCCTGCAGCGGCTGCTGCCCGACGCCCCCCCGCCCTACCTGCGCCGCCTCTTCCCCCGCCTGCGCGCCTGGTACGACTGGTACAACCGGACACAGGCTGGGCCCCTGCCCTTCACCTTCCGCTGGCGCGGCCGGGACCCCCAGCACGAGCGCTTCCTCAACCCCAAGACGCTGGCCTCGGGGCTGGATGACTACCCCCGCGCCTCCCACCCCTCGACCGAGGAGCGGCACCTGGACCTGCGCTGCTGGATGGCGCTGGCCGCCCGGGTGCTGGCAGAGGTGGCCGAGCGGCTGGGGGAGCCAGCCGGGCCCTACCGGGAGGCGGAGCGGGCGCTGAGCGACAACGCGCTGCTGGAGCGGCTGCACTGGGCCCCGGAGCTGGGCACCTTCGCCGACTACGGCAACCACAGCGCGGCAGTGGGGCTGCGCTGGCAGGCGGCAGCGCCCCCGGCCCCGGGGCGGCCCCCCCCGGCCCCCCAGCTGGTGCGAGAGGTGCGGGAGGCGCCGCGGCCCCGCTTCGTGGGGGCCCTGGGCTACGTCAGCCTCTTCCCGCTGCTGCTGCAGCTGCTGCGCCCCGACTCGCCGCGGCTGCCCGCCGTGCTGGCCGCCATGCGCAGCGAGCAGCAGCTCTGGACGCCCTTCGGCCTGCGCTCCCTGGCCCGCGACAGCCCCCTCTACATGCGGCGCAACACCCAGCACGATCCCCCGTACTGGCGCGGCGCCGTCTGGGTCAACATCAACTACCTGGCGCTGCGGGCCCTGCGCGGCTACGCCGGGGCCGAGGGGCCGCAGCGGGAGAGGGCGGCCGAGCTCTACCGCGAGCTGCGCAGCAACCTGGTGGCCAACCTGTACCGGCAGCACGCCGAGAGCGGCTTCCTCTGGGAGCACTACAGCGACAGCACCGGCCGCGGCCAGGGCTGCCACCCCTTCGCCGGCTGGTCCGCACTGGTCGTGCTGGTGATGGCTGAGGACTACTAGCCCTGTGGGCAGCGGCCCATGCCGGCCGCCTTGCCTGGCTCTCTCAGGTGTGGGGGGGAGGCACAGCACCCACCTCCTCTTCCTCCCCCCCAAAATAAATCTCCACCACCCCAGCCTGTCCCTGCCTGTCTTGGGGGGGGGGGGGGGGGGAAGGTGTCACAGCTGCGTCCCACCCCTGCGCCCTGTGGGGTCCCTGTCCCATGCAGCTGGGGGAGGGGGGGGTCCAGCCCACCCCAGTGCCCCCAAGTAGGCATGGGGCTGCCGTAACTTCCACAGCTCTTTAATGGGGAGCGAACGCTACGTGACCCGCCCTGCCCCTTCCCCGGCGGCAGTGGGGCCCCCCCGGGCACTGGCAGCGTGGGGGGGGGGGCAGGAGGACCCCCAGCCCCTGAAGCAGTTCAGAGGGGAGGGGGCTCCGGCGGGAGCGGGACCGCGGGAGGTACTGGACAGGGTGCAGGGGGGGTCAGTTGGGGCACGGGGGGGCTCCACGGGGAGAGTCCAGACCCCAGGGGGCTGTGCCCAGGCCGGGGGGGCAGCCCCCTCCGCGGCGGCTGCGGGGAGCGGGAGGGGGCCGGCGCGGCTCAGACGGGCAGGGCGGGAGAGCCGGGCCCCTCTGCGCCCCCCTGACCCGGCAGCCCGCAGCACGGTGGGGGCGTGGGGCCGGCCTTGCCCAGGAGGTGGGTGCCCTCACCCTCGCCCTCCTCCTCCTCCTGGCAGCGCCCCACCTCGATGCCCGAGTCCCCCGTCAGGCGCCGGTGCCGGAAATGCTCCCCGCTGCCGTCGCCTTCCTCCCGGGCCACGCCGCCCTCCTCCTCCTCGCCCTCCTCGATGTCAGAGCAGGGGTGGCAGTCGGCCTCGAAGAAGTCCACGGTGGAGGAGAAGAGGGCGTGCTTGTGCGGGGGCTGGCGGGCGGGCGCCTCCTCGGGGGGCAGCTCCCAGCTGGTGCCGGTGCCGGTGCTGCTGGTGCCGCCCTCCTCGCTGGGCGTGCTGGCCCGGCTGCGCTCCGTCTCGTCCGTCACCTGCACCGAGAGCGAGGTGCTGCTGGGGGACGTGGCGCAGCTCGACTCGCAGGAGCAGCTGGTGTAGTTCTCCGAGCTGGGCGAGAGGGTGAGGCTGCTGGAGCCCAGGCGGCCGCGGGGGCCGCTCAGCTGGGCCAGGATGGCGCTGTACGGCGGCGGCGGCGTGCTGGGGCGGTGGGCCACCTCCTCGTAGGCAGGCAGCTTGAAGGAAGCCAGCATCCCTGCGGGGAGGGGGGGGCAAGGGGTCAGTGTGGCCCCTGGGCTGCCACCGGGCCCTGTCCCTGGGGCAGGGCCGGGAGGTGACGCAGGGGGGCGATGCCGGGGCCGGGGCCCCCCACTCACTGAGGTCCATCATGGAGGTGGGGTAGTTGCAGGCACCATGGTAGGCGATGAGGTTGATCTCCCGCTGCCGCTGCTGCTGCTGCAGGCGCAGCTTGGCCCGGCGGTGCCGGTAGGCGCAGCAGCAGCTGAAGAGGATGAGGATGGTCCAGAGGAGCCAGAACCCTGCGGGGAGGGGGGGGGGGGGGCAGAGCGGGGTCACCCGCCCCNNGCGCCAGAGCGGGGTCACCCTCCCCTGACCCCCCCCACCCCCGAGCCCCCGGCCCGGCCCCCGCCCCCGGCCCGCACTCACACCACAGCTCGTAGTAGTAGGTGCAGCAGCCGGTCTCCCCGCAGCAGTGCCCGGTCTCGCACACGTAGGGCTGGTTGTTCACCCCCGGGCAGAACTCCCGGGCCTGCGGGCACAGCCACACCCTCGCACCGGCCCGGCAGCGGGGCAGCGGCCGCCCCAGGGCATGGGGCGCCACGTCCCCGCCCCGCCCCGCCGGCCGGGCCCCCTCCGCCCGCCCCGCCCGTACCTGCTGGTGCTGCCGGCCCAGCAGCGCGGCCCAGGCCCCCTCGGCGCCGCCGCTCCCGGGCCGCTCCATGGCGCCGCCTACAGCCCGCCGTGGCCCCGCGCCGGCTCCGCCCGCTCGGCCGCCCCGGCCCCGGCCCCCGCCGCCCGCAGCAGCAGCCGCTGCCCCACCGCCGCCGCCGCCGCCCCCATCCCGGCCGCCCGGGCCGCCGCCGCCTCCCGGGCCGCAGCCTCCGCCGCCGCCATCACGCCCGGGCCGAAGCTCCCGCCCCCCCCCCACCGCCGCCACCGCCCAATCCGGCGCCGCCTCGCTGCCGCCCGCCAATCGGCGCCGCCACCGCCGCCCTGCCTCCGCCAATCGGGCGCCGTCTGCCCGCGCCTCACGCCCAACAACAGAGACAAAGGGACCGAGCCCCGCCCCCGCCGGGATTGGCAGCCGCCGCCACCAACCCGAGGCGGAGCCCCGCCCCCCGGCCGCGACCGACGGGAGCGCCCACCAACGGGGGCCTGGCCCCGCACCACCGCGCCCCACGGACGCGCGCACCCGCCCCTCCTTCTCCGGGGGGGCGGGCGCTCGGGAGAGCCTGGCCAACCCGCGGCCCGAGCGCCTGATTGACGGAAAGGCCAACCAACCAGCACCGCCGCTCTCCGCCGGGCAGCGCCCCAGCCGACGGGCACCGCCCGCTGCCCCGCCCCCGGGCCGGGCTGTACCACACCGCCCCCGAGGAGGGGGAGCGGGATGTCCCACGGCGCTCCCGGCGGGGGGGGGCCCCCCCCCCCCCCCCGGCGGACCCAGGCACAGCTCCGTCCCCAGCGGCCTTTAATGAGCTCCGCGGCCCCACGGCGGGGGCAGCCCCGGGACCGGCCCCCCCCCAGCCCCCCGCCGCCCCCCAGTCCGCACTGGGGCCGCCCCAGTGTCCCCGCTGTCCGTGGCGGAGGGGCCGGTGCCCCCGGTGCCCGGGCTACGCGGCGGCCTCCTGCAGCCCCAGGTTCCTCCGGTAGCAGGCCAGGCTGCAGAGGGGCAGGCCGGTGCGGGAGCAGGAGTAGCGCTTGTGGTTGGAGCAGCCGGCGACGCCGCAGAGGACGGGGGCCGGCGGGACGGGGGCCGGGGCGGGCAGCAGCGGCAGGGCCGTGCCCACCGGGAAGGAGACGGTGATGCGGTCGATGGCGTTGCAGTAGTGGACGACGGGGCAGGGCGCCTGCTTGGCCTTGCGCTCCCGCAGCGTCTTCACCTTGGCCTTGTTGGTCTTGGTCAGGCGCTCGATGGTCTGGTTCTTGTTCTCCTCCGCCTTCTTGGCCGCCTGCAGGCGCCGCTTGCGGGCCCGCTCCTCCCGCTTCACCAGCATCTCCTCCGTCAGCTCCTTCGCCTTGTAGCCCATGGGCAGCTCCAGCAGCGGCTGGCTCTGCTGCTTGTGCAGGAGGGCTTTCTGCGGGGGCACGGGGGGCACCCTCACCACGCTGGCCAGGGCCCCCCCGCCCCTCCGCGGGCTCCAGCCTGGCCCCCCTGCCCCTCCACGGGCTCCAGCCTGGCCCCCCTGCCCCTCCACGGGCTCCAGCCTGGCCCCCCTGCCCCTCCGTGGGCTCCAGCCCGGCCCCCCGCCAGCTCTGGGGGCTCTGCAGCACCCGCCTCCCCTGAGCCTCAGCCCAGTCACGCAGCCACCACCCCCGGCTGCACCCCTCAGCCCCGCCCCCGGTGGCTCTGCACCCCCCCTGCCCCCCCTCACCTGCCGGGCCGTCAGCAGGGACTCGTCCACCTCCTTCTTGATCTCCCCGTTGTCGTCCAGCTCGCCCTTCTCCAGGGCGTCGAGCCAGCGCTCTTCCTCTTCTTCCTCCTCCTCGCGGGCAGGAAAGCAGCTCTCTGAGTCCAGGTCTGGCAGGGGCGAGGGGTCCAGGTTGCTGTCCTCGTCTGGGCCAGGCAGCAGGGGGAAGAAGAGTCACCAGGGGGCAGGGGGTTACCCCGAAGGGACTGGCCGCCCCCAAAGCCATGACATGGTAACTCCTACCACCCCAGGCGGCAGGACACAGCCGCAGGAACCGTCCCTGTCCCCTCCACCGGGCACCACGCGCTCCCAGCCGGCCCCAGGACAGGGGGCACAGCTGCACCCACAGCCCCTTGGCAGGGGACCGGAGCATCGCTGCAGGCTCCTGCTCCAGCCCCCCGTGCACCCCCGAACCCCTCGGAGCCCCCCGAAGCGGGTGCCACTGCCCCCAGGGCTCACCCAGCCAGGCTCGGTACTGCTCGATGGGCACCCCCTCCGTGGGCTCCTCTTCCTCGTCCACCACCATCAGCGGGGAGGGCGAGCGCGGCGCCTCGGGGACCACCGTGAAAGTCGGCACGCTGCGGAGAGAGAGCGCGGGGCAGGGGGGGGGGGAGCCGGTGAGGATGGGACGGGGTCACCTGGGGCGCGGGGGCCCCCGGGGAGGGTGGGATGTGGGGACACGGGTCCAAGCGTGGAGCCTGCGGGGTGGGGGAAGAGACCGGCAGGGCCCCGTCCCGGCCCCCCTCACCTCTTGGTGCCCAGGATCTGCCCCCCCAGCTTGATCTTGAGCTTGAGCTGGGGCTTGCGCAGGCCGGCAGCGGGCTCGGGGGGCGGGGGCGGCCCGGCTGCCTCGTGGTGATGCTTCTTCTTGTGCTTCTTCTTGTGCTTTTTGTGCTTCTTCTTGTGGGAGCCGTGCCCGCCGCCCGCCTCGGCCTCCTCCCCTGTGGCGGAGAGAGAGCGGGGGGGGGGGGGGGGGCCCCCCCACGGCCGGGGGGGGGGGGGGGGGGGGGGGGCACCGCCATCAGCTAGGCCCGGGGACGCGCCACCGGGCCGGGCCCCGGCGGGGAGCGACAAACAGGGCAGCGGCTGCGAATCCCGAGCTTCCCCGACCCTCACACCACCCCCATCCCGGCCGGGGCCCCCTCACCGTGTTCGCCGCCTTCCATCCTTCCGCGCCTCCAGGCCTTGCTCATCCGGCGCTGCCGGTGCTGGTGTCCCGTCGCCTGGGGGAACCAATTTTGGGACGGACACACTTCCGCCCGGCGCTGCGGAATAGACCCAGAGCGGGCGGGCGCTGCCGCCGCCATCTTTGAAGTGGGCAAAGGGGAGCGCTGCTCGGGCGGAAACCGCCGACGCGGGCCCAAAGGGCCCGCGTCGGCGGTTTCCGCCCGGGCAGCGCTCGCCACCGAGGCGTGTGCCCGGGCCGGTGCCCACGTGTACGCGCTACCGGGGCACCCGTGTGCGCACACCCGCGTGTGCACGGCCACGGTCCCGCCGGGAGGGTGTGCGTGCGCCTGTTTGCACACTCGCCGTCCACGTGCGCTTTGCACGCTGCAGCCGTGCACGCACCCATGCACCCCCCCCACGACCCCCCCGTGTCCCCGTCCCCACCCCCCCCGTGTCCCTGTCCCCGCAGCTGCTTGCGCTGACTCGCGCCATTGTCCTCCCCGTGCCAGCAGCTGCCCGGTACCGGCCCCGCTGCCAAGCCCGGCCTCGCCCCGGTTGCCGCCCCGTCACCCCGCTGCTCCCCGGGGCGTTCGGTAGCCGTGCGGGGTCGGTGGTGGCCGGGGTTCGGCGTGTCACCGTGTGTCCCCGCTGCGTCCCGCCCCTGCACCAGGTGTGGGGCCGGGGTGGGGTTTGCACCGGGCTCGGAGACGAGGAAACATCCGGCGGGAGCCAGAGTGCCCCGGGAGCAGCCCCGGTACCGGCACTACCGGCACCGGTACAATGTTCTGCCGCAACCAGCGGAGCCGGGTGACCGTGGCCCGTGGCTCGGCGCTGGAGATGGAGATCCGCCGCGGCCGCTGCCGGCTCAGCCTCCTGGCCGACACCACGCAGGTACGGCACTGCCGCCAGCACCGGCACCCAGGCCTCCCCCCGCCCCACCTCGCCCCGGGCTCCTGGCACCCGCCGCCCTCGTCCCACCCGTCCCACCGGCATCACCGGCCGCCACCGGCCCAGCCGGGATTTCCCGCCACGCCGGCCGGCTCTCGCCGCGACAGAGCGGGAAGCGCCCGCGCCCCCGGCATGGCCGCCCTCGCCGCCGGCAGCGTGCCAGGCCGTCGCGGTGGGACCGCAGCCCCGACACCCCCGCAGCTCCTGCTGCCGCCCGAGGGGGGCGGCCGGGACCCCGATGCCGGGGGCTGTCGAGGTGCCAGGGCGGGGGCCGCGCTGGGAGCCCTGCGGGGCCGGGACCCGGTGTGGCACGGGGCGTGTGGCACCGGCCGGGGGCCAGATCCACGCTGGGGCCCCTGGGGAGGGGGCTCTGTCGGCGGGGGGGCTCCGGCAGGACGGGGCCGTGGGAGCGGAACCCTTGCCCCAAGAGGCACGTGGCCCCCGGCTGGGCACGGGGGGGGGTCCTGGTGCACACATGGGGGGCCCCGGTCCCCCGGTCCCAGTCGGACATGGTGGCAGAGGTGTCCCGGTGCAAATGGGGGGGCCCGGTGCCCTCGGGGCGGGGGTGTGTATGTGCAATTCCCCCCCCCCCGGTACCGTCCGTACTCGAGGCAGGGGGTCCCAGTGAACACATAGGGGTCCCAGTGCACTTGGGGGGGGGCAATTCCCCCTCCCTGGTCCCATCCGTACTCGAGGCAGGGGGTCCCAGTGCACACATGGGGGTCCCAGTTCCCCCAGTTCCAGCTGGACATGGTGGAGGAGGGGTTCTGGTGCATGGGGGGGGGGTCCCAGTACACACGGGGCTGGGGGGCTGTGTGCAATTCCCCCTCCCCGGTACTGTCCATACTCGGGGGGGGGGGTCCCGGTGCAAACGTGGGGGTCCTGGTTCCCCCGGTCCCAGCCGGACACGGTGGCGGGGGGGTCCCGGTGCACTCGGGGTGGGGGTGTGCAGTTCACCCTCCCTGATCCTGACCATACTCAAGGGGGGGGGGTCCCGGTGCACATGGGGGGGGTCCCGGTGCACTCGGGGTGGGGGGCAATTCCCTCCCCGGTACCGTCTGCACTCGAGGCAAGGGGTCCCAGTTCCCCCAGTACCCGCTGGACACGGCAGAGAGGGGGTCCCAGTGCACACGGGGGGGTCCCGGTGCACTCGGGGGGCTCCCGGTGCACATGCGGGGGGGGTGCCCGGTGCACTTGGGGCTGGGGGAGTTTGTGCAATTCTCCCTCCCCGGTCCCGTCCGTACACAACGGGGGGGTCCCGGTGCGCACGAAGGCGGGGGGGGGGGGGGTGTGGGTGGGCAGATCCCCCGGTACCGTCTGCACATGCGGGGGGGGCGGCTCCTGTAAGCGGAGCCGGGGAGGGGGGGGGGCGGGCCGGGGGCGGGCGGCCGCTGCCTTCCTGTACGCGCCGCGGCGGAGCAACGGGAGCGGCGGGAGGTACCGGGAGGGGGGGGGGGTCGCGTTGCTGCGCCCACCGGGGCCGGTAGGGGGCGGCGGCCGGCGCGGGGGGGGCGGGGGGACGGGGTGCCCGGTCCCGGGCCCGGGCCCCCCGTCCGCTCCCCCCCCCGCTGGTTCTTCCCCCGCCCCCCCGTCCTGAACGCGAACCGGTCCCCGGCACCCCCCGTCCTGTGCCCCCCCCTCCATGCCCCAACCCCCGCACCCTTTATCCCGCCCCCCCCCCCCCTTCCAGCCGCCCCCGCTGCCCTTTCCCGCACAGTGTCCGGTTGTTCGGCGATCGGGGGCGGTCGGTACCGGGTTAGGGGGGGGGAGCGGGGGGGCACAGTCGGTACCCGGGGTGCGTGTGGGGGGGGTGGGTGATGAAAGGGCCCTTTTTTCCCCGCAGTTTTGGAGGGGGGGGGGGCACAGACGGACCCGACTCCCGACGGCGCTGGATGCGGCGGGTGGGGAAGCGGGGTGGATGCGGGAAACCCCCCCCAGCCCCCCCCGAATAACCGGGGGGGTCCCGGTGGTCCCGATGGAGGTGGCGGGGAGGGGGCAACGTCTTCAGATGCAGGAGAAGCTGCGGATCCTGGAAGATCTCAACATGCTCTATATCCGTCAGATCGCCATTAGCCTCCAGGTAGGAATTTGGGGGGGGGACACACCCCCCCCCCGGGACCCCCTAGGACCCCCCCCTGGACCCCCGGACCCCGGGGAACCCGGGGTCCGGGGGTCCAGGGGGGGCTCCCGGGGGTCTTGGGAAGGTGGATGCTCCTTGTGGGGAGCATCCCCCCATATCCCACCCTGGGGGGGTCCCCAAGTGGATGGGGGGGGCGCTGAGATCCCGATTGCTGCCACCCCCCCCTCCGCCACTGCTCAGGGTTATTTATAGCAAGCGGTGACGTCACTGCGGCTCCATGGGCAGGGGGCCCGGGGGGGGGGGGTGTGTGCAGGCGGCAGCCGGTACCGGAATGGAGCAGCAACCGGTACCGGGAGTGAGTTGGGGGTCACGGAGGGGGGGGGTGTGTGCTCGGTGTCGTGTCCCCCCGCCACGCCGGGGGTGTCCGTGGCATGTGGGGGGGGGAATCTGTGGGGCGGGTGGTGCACCCGTGGGGTCCGTGATGTATCCGTGGGGCGCGGGGTTTCCCCCGTGGGGTGCGCGAATCCGGCGTGGGGTACGTGGCACGTCCGTGGGGTGCACACTGTGTCTGGGAGGGGGGGCAGCTGGCTCCCCCGTGGGGGACGCGGTGTGTCCGTGGGGTGCGTGGCTCAGCCGTGGGGTGCATGGTGTATCCGTGGGGCGTGTCGCTCCCCCGTGGGGGACGCGGTGTGCCCGTGGGGTGCGTGGCTCAGCCGTGGGGTACGTGATGCATACGTGCGGCGTGCGGTTCTCCTGTGGGGCACACGATGTATTTGTGGGGCGCGTGGTGCATCCGTGGGGTGTGTGGTTCCCCTGTGGGGCGCACGGTGTGTCTGTGGGGTACCTGGCTCCGCCGTGGGGTGCACGGTGGATGTGTGGGGCGCCTGGTTCCCCCGTGGGGTGCATGATGTGTCGGTGCGTGGGGGTGCATGGTGTGCCCGTGGGGCGTGTTGTTCCTCCGTGGGGCACGCGGTGAATCTGTGGGGCATGTGGCAAATCCGTGGGGTACACAGCGAATCCATGGGGTATATGGCAAATCCATGGGGTACATGGTAAATCTGTGGGGTACATGGTAAATCTGTGGGGCATGCGGTGAATCTGTGGGGCACACGGCGAATCCGTAGGGCACGTGGCGCCTGGTGGGGTGCACGACCCCCCCGTGGGCTGGGTTTGGGGCGGTGGCTGGTGGGGGGCTGTGGGGCTGCAGCCCCCGGGGCTGGGGGCTGCTCTGGGGCAGTGGGATGGGGGACCCCGGTGGGTGGCTGGGGGGGCCGGGAGGGAGACCCCAGGGAGCCGGTGGCTGCCTGCCCCGGGGGAGGCCGGGTGTTTATTCGGTGCCTGCGGCAAAGGCTGGTTTGGGGGGGTTGGGAGGGGGTGACAGCGGTGGCCACAGGGACCGGCCCCTGCCAGTCAGAGTAGAGCTGGGGGGGGGGGGGGGGGGCGCGGCGGTCCCCCCC